>JAHZMV010004622.1:0-132106 GCA_027743765.1 Coecobrya sp. COE2 | reverse complement strand
CACAACGTTTGCATGTTTCTCATGCTGCACCTTCAACCACGATATGATGCTTATCTAGTAATAATGTGATAATATGAATGCTCAGCATGCCAATGACAGTATGCATATAATCATATATTTATGTTATGTGGATACGTACCACGGGACTTTTTCATTGCATACTGCCACGTTAACACGATAACAATACGAGAGGAAATAAAAATTTAGGAAAACAAACAACCCAAAATCCTAAGCCAAATCAGGCAAGCCATGGAGAAAAATATAATACATTTGAGGTTGGGAAAACAAAATGCCTGAGCTCCTCTAGCTACAAAATAATGTGATTTTTCTAATGCTCCAAAGTAAAAATCGCGTTGACAAACGGGATGATATTATGTTCAAAAACGTTTCTTCCTAATTTTCCTGAATCACTGACTGGAAACCTAATAGCGATAGTGGTAGGATTGCTGGGACTATACCAACCAACAACAATGACGATAAATGAAAAACTGAAAACATAATCTCTTTTTTTTGTATTGTTGCCCTACTGAATAATACAAGCTTGAAAATTGTAAAGAGCATCCAGTAGTGAATAGAGGAGTCTTATTTACGGCAATAATAACAACGTACGAATTAAGTAAGTAAATAGCAGTGGTGGTAAATGGCATGTGTTCGTTAACAGATGTGCATATCATCCTGATCATCTTCATAGTCATCAGCATCATCAGCCAAACACCAGCTTGTTCATCCCTTCGAAAAATGTTTTTTGTTGGCATTTAAAACTCTGTCTGTAATGATCTTAAGTAGATGATGGGTAAATACGAAGCCTTACTGACTGATTGACTGCTTAGGAAAAATGAGTCTGTGTGTTGCGCTGCTGCAGCAATGTGCAGTTAAGCGTTTAGTTAATAGGCCTTGTTCATTATCATCCCATCAACATGATTTTAATGTGCATGCTTATGTATTGTGTGGTGTGGTGGGTATATATAAATATGCTCATGTAACAACATAATGTCTTTTCTTTTATATAATCTCTCAATGATTCCTCAAGCTCAGTCAGCTTTTTCCTTGACGATCTTTTCATAAGATGACATTTTAAGCTTGGCTTTGCACTGTCGTTGTGGTAGCAATGGCATGGCATCGGGTATCATCACTCACTCCAAACGGCACACATTTAAGATACATAATATTAATACATGCAAGGGAAACGATTGGATGGAAAATAGCAAAACCATTTTTATTTTCCTCCGTACTAACCAGACACTGATCGCTGTTGGTGGTGTGTTGCAGTGACAACATTATGTCATTTATTTTCCCATCTTCTTATTTTTTACGCGTAAAACAACAACAATAACAGAGCATTACTCTTCTCTTCTTCTCCTTGAGAAACTTTATTCTTAAAAAGAAAACTAGAAGATTCAGCAAAAAAAGTGGAACCATGAAAGAGAGAGAGAGAGCATTAGTATTAGTTGAGTGAGCTTAACGGAAAATCCATGGAATGTACCAAGAGCAAGTATGTCGCAGAGACTTTCTTTTTTGAAAATCACGCAGAAGCGGGTTCTTAGTATAAATCCTGACGCTTCAGTTTTTTTGGAGAACAAACGCACAAAAAAACTGGAGAATGATGATGACGATACTGATGGTGGTTTATGAACATGTCGTGTGTTTAGGTATATGGCACAATCTCATGCAGATGGATAATATTATTATGAATGTTGTTTCGATTTTTTTTCGTGCTCATCCTCGCTTAAACAAACAATAATATAGAGGCATGGCATTGGCATGGCATATTATAATGCATAATATATTGAATGACAAGAGTAAAGAACAAGAAAGGAATGAGAGAGAGGCAGAAAAACTATTAAAATTCCATTAACCGCAAAAAGCTAACAACGTAGTTTTATTTTTTTAGACACGCAATCCAATGTTTATAGGTATGCATGTATGAATCCGAATGTCGAGATTGTCACTACTGTACTGAAAATATATGGTTTTGGTGGTAAAGACACAGAGAACCGTGTTTTTTACCGCACATCATCTATATGCACTCATACAACACCGTACCGTAATAATGATTTAGAATGAATGAGCAAACGCACACACGAGACACACTAACCACACACGCATAACTTGGATTTCGAAAGGTAAAAAAATAATTCAAGATAGACTAGACAGACAACCAGACATTGTTCGAAAAAAAGAGTAACTGTTGACAGCCATTGTCTTTTGACGAATGTTTTTGGTTAGCTTGGTATTTCGCATGCATTTCGGAACAGTAACAAAAAATCTGTTGATGTGATCATATCATGATCAACAGTGCACTACATCCCATCTCTCTACCTTGCTCAAACCTAACCCATAACAAACTGCTTCCCGAGCAGCTCTGAACAACACATTTAAAATCTTTAATGACATAACAATGTACATTTAATATTTAAATGTACTTAATGATAAATAAATTTAGTTGAGAAAAAAATAATTTGGCATAATAGGCTATTTCAGTAAGTCTCTCGTAAAACTCATGTAGCTACTATGTCGGTTGCGTGAATGATGTTCCATTCATTTTGGTTGCTGTGGTTGCGCGCGGTGGTCACCATCCAGAAAATTCAGAATGCAGATAGGATGTTCGACTTGGCTAAAAGCTTCCTTTGACTGCAGCATTTTTAGCAAAAGCGCAAGCGTAAACGCTGCTGCGTTTAGTTTTGCACATGTGCAATAGAAGGGAAGCCTTGTGTTGAGTTCATTATACTGGCAAGTGGAGCTGATTTTTAGCCGGGGTGACGCTGTTGCCTAACCAACCGGTTGGTTAGTTACACTTGCAAACGGGCAGTGAACTATGTGGAAGGTAAGTGTTTACAAGGTTTGGTGATGCCACTTATATCTAAAAATGGTTTCTAAATTGCCAGACCAATCGCACCAATTTTTGTATAAGTGCTGATATTTAAGTATATACATTTAAAATGGTATTGATTTATTATTCCACTGTGTAGCTACTGCTATTACCTGGTAATAGCACCAGTTAATTAATCCTTGTTTTCAGAAACTAATTGGTATTATGACCCGTGCTTAATTTGCAGGTCTGCAAAATAAATCGATTTTCATGAGTGATTATTTCCAACCATAATAATGTCAATGTTTATGACTGTCTGAATGTAATGTCACGGTTATTTTCGTGCACTTTGCATCACAACCAGCATAAAAAGACTAATCGCATATAAACGCTAAGTCTTAAAAACGCTAAATAAACGGGAGGGAGTCTGAAAAATGGAATGTGTTGACAGGGATTGTCTTTTCACGAATGTTTTTTGGTTAGCTGGCATTTCACACACACATGCTGTGTTTACTGTTGTGAGAATTATAGAATTTTGTCACAAAAAAATGAGAGAGTTGTATCATCATGCCATACTATTATCCCCGACCCTTTCTCAAAGACATAAATTCTTGCCCCTGAAATATTATTGGAAAATTGTAAAGTCAACGATTATCTTAGAATCTTTGCGTCTAGCCAGAACTTTTATTGCTATTGACGACGGACGATGATGATTGATAGACATCATGGGCAAAAAAATCATTATTTAAAAAAACATACATAAGCAACAAGAAAAAGGAAAACTGCATGGCATTTCTTTTTTAAGTCTTGTCATAGTTTCCACCGTAAAAAAACGACGAGGATATTATTATAAAACATGTGTTATAAATGGTGCTGTCGATTGACAACACATTTTACTAATGGATTATTGTCTCTACGCACTGCTGCTGTTATTCTAGATACTCCACCAAGCACGTCATACAGGACTACCCGGGAAAAAATGCTAATAATTCCGTATCGAGCGATCCCATTGCTTTCCTAAATATTACACACACTATAATGTATGTTTTTGTGTGCATTGAGATGATCCCATCTTTATAACTTTATAAAAAAGTGGTCCGTAGTTAGGTAGCTAGGTAAGATAGAGGTACCTTGCATGCAAGGAAATGTAGAGAATGAACCCAGGGAAAGTGGTGATGATGGTGGCAGGTAAAGTAAAGGAAAATATTTGTGCCAGCAGTAGCTCCTCCGTTCCGTTATTGATCCAAAAAAAAGAGAGAAGCCGAGGAACAACATTAAAATCCATTTGCACATTTTTTTTCTTGAGAGAGCGAGAGAAATAGTAAAGAGCTAAAGAAAGGATAAGAGAGACGTATCGAAAATCAACAACAAACCAAGTTGCAAGTAGAGCACACAGGGCACGGCAGGCAGCAAAAGGCAACATGTAGCTTCTTTCGTATTATCATTATCACAGCAGCACTAAAAGAAGATGGAAGAAGGAAATGGTGCCAGTTTTTATGGTGGTCGTAATACGAATACGAATTGGAAGGTAGTAAAAAGGTAGATTGCGTTTCTCAATGTGAGTGTGTGTGTGTGAGACGCATAAATGCTTAAAATGATGCCATTCGCCTCTCTCTCTCTCTCTACGTCTCCCTTCTATTTATACCGATTTATTTAGGTTTTTTAAAAAGTTTTTTCTCCAAGCCTTCAGCACGATCTTTTCTTGCCTGCAACAACAAGTTGTCCAAGTAACACAGAAAATGTGGAATTTGTCTGTATGTATTTTTCTCCCAAAATAAGCATTATAACATTACATTTTATTTTTACGTGTTAAATTGTTTTCGGATAAAGAGAAGATTTTCCACTATTATTCCTCTTATTATTGATCTCTCACGCTAGTAGTTATGTTGTTGTACGTTGCGTGTGTTATGTTCACACCACCATTATTGCTACTGCTATTTTTCCTGCTACTGAAGAGCTTTAATCGAATCGAATTTGTTCAATCTGTTGTTTGTTAGCATTTTTTTATATTTCATCATTTTCCACTTGACCGGCAATAACATTAATAATACCCATATAATCTCTATATAGGTAGGTATAGATTTTCTGTGTAATCTCTATAATACCTACAAAGTATGTAGAGTTTTACATTTAGTTTACGTAATTTGTATTATGTTTGCTTGGCTGGAGAAGAAGGAAGGAAGGAAAGGAAAGTGTTCCACTTTTCATTTGTTTAGCTTATGTACGTTACGCAAGCAAATCATAATCCTACTACTACTAGCAACCTATATAAAAGTGAGTGTAGACAGGAACATTAAGTAGGTAAGTAAAGTGGTGAGATGAAATTGGATGAAACTGCTTGTGAATCGTCTAGTCATTGCGACTGACGATAAGAAGAACTGCAATCATGTGCTGATGATGATGATCATGATGTCGGTGGTGGTGGTGTGGTAAGGTTACTAATAGCAGTGCAATAATAAAATGATAAACTCTGTTATTCCTTCGTGGCTAGTGCTGCGTAGAAACCATTAACTGAGTAGGTATCAGCATCAGTAGCAGCAGCAGCATAGCCTTTATGTAATATTTTTTTCTTGTGGAATTTTTGGCTCTCCTGAGAAATGCCATATGACATGAAAATGGAGACATGAAAGTGAAGAAGTGCTGTGAATGGAACTGAAGTGGGCTACTACATCATCACACGGGTAGCTATTATTATTACTATAAAAGCGACCAGAAAGAAGTAGTGGCATACGGTATTGTTATTATTGCTTATTCAGTAGTTAGTTTTGTATTTACGTATAGTTTGCTCAAAACCATCATTCTCGTAATCATTAGCAGAAACAGCAGCAGCAGGTCATCATCAGTTTCATTTGTTTGCTTGAGAGAGAGAGTTGGTAATTGTTGAAAAAGGTGAACAAAAAGGATTTAGTAGACTTGCAGCTCCTTCCTTGCTTGTTGTAAGCTTTTAGTAAGAGAATGTAAGTAAGAGTACATACGTAATAATAGAATAACTATAATAACAATAAAAGGACACAACACATTAATGCTGTTTGCTCACCTCACCACATCACTACCACCATTTGCGTGTGGATGATCATCATCTTTCGACGATGATGAATTAATGCATTGCTTTTTCTATACAAAACTGTTAGACCTGCTGCCATGTGTGTGTGTGTGGACTTGGAGATGGACAATGAAATAGAATGGATGAAAATGGTGGCGAATGCTGAACCCAGTGAACTAGAAGAAAAAATACGACTTAATAGCATCTTCTCTCTTTCTCTCTCAGGTATATAACTCTGCTACTCCACATTTTATGATGACTTGGGAAGAAGATGAAATGTAACGTGTGTCCGTAGTCCTTTTATAGAGGCCAAGCCAGGCCATCATTACATACCAACCACCACCACCACTCAACTTGTTCTTTGTCGTAAAGTTGTAGGGGTAATAAGGGCAGAAGAAGAGCAATCAAAGAGTTTCATTCTATCTCAAATATATTTTATATCCGTCCATATAAAAGGTATGGAAACTAGTGCTACTGCACAAGAACTTCACAGGATGGCATGCTACACACAAACAAATCTAATATCCCATCATGCACCTTGACACCCCACAGGTATTTCCCCCTCTATTATTATCATTATTAAGTATTAACCTTCTTTTACTGCCATTATTACAATGATTATTACCACTGCCTAAATTCCCTTTTTATTTCTACTCCAGCAGGAGGAGCAAGTATAAAAGTATTACAACTGTTTGGGTAAAAGTCAGAATGATGATGGAGGGCCAAGTGGAAGAAGTGGCAGTGGTGGTGGTGGCAGTACCGCAGCTATTACGTTAATACTAATGACGGGATACAAGTTTCTATTTGCCCATACATGTATTTATTGGCGTCTGCTGCTGCTGTTCCGTTCCTCTCTCACACACACATTGTGTATTTCCAGTCGTCGTCTGTGTTTCATCTTGAGAAAAAGTGCTGAGCGTCAGAATCCACGCTCACCATCATCATCATCATATCACCAGGCCAGAGGCTAGACTGACTACACCACCCGACCTTTTCATTTCCTTAAGAAAAAGAAGAAAAGAAAGAGAAGAGGGATTCGATGATGATGTGGATAATAATAATAATGTTGTCGATGAAGAAGAATAAGTCGTCGATCCACTTTTGATATTCTTAAGCATTAAGAAAATGGAATATAATTTCCCGCAGTAGAAGTACACTTACATAATATTATATATGTAATAATATTAAAAGGAGAGAAAAAAGGAAGAAAAAAAACATATATTTGAAAAGAAAATCATTATCATATGTTCTCTCTTGAAACGGAATAGGAACAAAATGGTGTTAAAACTGCTGTTGTAGCTCCTATTATCAATCATCGTTTTCCACCATCGACCAAACCATGTGGATAAAAAGTCTACTGTTTCTACTACGACGTAACTCGCTCTCTCTCTCTCTCTCTCTCTAGTAAACCCTGCCTGTTCACTTTGCACACATTACCGATAAAGTCAGAAGAAGAAGAATACATAATGGTAGTAGTGGTAGTCAAGAGAACATTCAATTCTCTAGATTCTTCTCCAAAAGTTGACAACTTCTTCTTACAAAAGGACTAATCTTTCTTTCTCCTCTCTTGGATTTTTCCATTCTTTCTATTCTTCATTGATTCATATAAAAGTACGATACCGCGAGCGTCATCATATCTCATGATCATCTATACATATCCATATAATATCCCATCATTCAAGGATCTTACCTAATCGTATTATTTTCGGGGAAATAATGCAAGCACAATTTTGGGAAATGGAAAAAAAGTGGCGGTATGGGTATATAAAATCAAATGTTTCTCTTTTGACTAGCTTTGCTTTAATAAAAATAATGGTAATAATAATAATATTATATTTACCAACACAGAAAGAGAGCCACACCACTTTTCTACCGCCACCATCGCCACCATTCATTTTTCTCTCTGACTGAGCGAAAGAGAAAGGTTTCAGACAAACTTTTAGCATTTCTTCTTCTTCGTCTGCTTCCTCTCCGCCTTCCAAGCCGACAAGTTCAAACTATTTAGTGAGGAGAGCGGAAAGCGAGAAAAAAGTTTTTTTGTTTGTAACTTCTTCTACTTTTACTACTACTACAGCCACCACCACATTTAGTTTACACTATTAATAGTGTAACGTAATATTAGACATTAGCATTTATATATTTAAGAAGCCAAAGAAAACGCCTAGAGTTTCTCTGTTCGTCTTTTCAAGAAAAAGTTGTTGCAATAATATCAAAATCCTGCTGCCGATTCCATCCATTATTCCCAATTTCACTACTAGTACAGCTTTAACCCTGCTAGTATTACATTTAAGTAGAATAGAGAGTACAGCAACAGCACAGCAGCCATTCTAGCAAACTAGACAGGCAAAGTCGGAAGAAGAAGAAAAGAAAATATGTAGCATGAGTTGAGAGAGAAAGAGAAGGAGGAAATGATATGGTGTATTTGCCAAAGTAAATGACAACTCCTTTCAAAATCCACTCGTATCACATATCCGTCTTCTTCCACCACACAGCATACTGCTGCCACCACCACCATCGCCGCCACTACACACTCTTCCACTTCCTCCTCTTCTTTTCTTTCAATTCCGATTAAACTCCTCTTCTCCTGCCACACTGCAAGCATGTCATAATATATTACTATTTTTTCTCAACGACGACGGGTAATATTATCACTCCACGTCTACTCCGATTAGTTCAAAAGTACAACAACCGTCGTAGTACTTTCTTCTGTCTGCTATGCATTTGTCATTCCTATTCGTTTTTCAGAGCTACTTTATCCTCCTATTCCACTAATAGTATGTCTCTTTCATGAAAGTAGAAAAGTAGACGAAAGAAAAACTTAAAGCGATAAGCTTTGAAAAAGGTCACTTGTCATTCTGTTCTTTTTTGAGAATGCCAATGTTTCAATGCTCCATTAAAACTGGTAATAATGTGCCGTGTGATGATGCAAAATGCATTCCTAATATTACATCAGCCTTAATTCAATGTAACAGTTGAGTAGTTTTTTTATTCATGGCAATGAAACGCAAATTGTAAATAGGATAAAAAATATTAATATGTGTGCCGTTGGTACGTGAGCAAGTCTATAGAGCTCCATTGGAATTCGGTTAGGTATTACAAGTTGGCTGTGTAGTAGTCATAATGTCACTTGAATAAAAGTGGAAGGAGAGAAAAGTGAAACTTTGAAAAATAAAATAAAACCTGAGCCCCTGGAAGCAATTTTCTTGTGAGCTAGAGAGAGAGGGAGAGAGAAGCCATTCAATAAAGTAATACTTATTCATGTTTTGTGTGCGTAAAGGCAATTTCCCAATAAATGCCGATATTTTTCTCCTGGAGATATTGTTATTACTGCTATTTACTACGCGTGTTCCATACAGGATAGTTGTCATTTCATGATGTACATGACAAAAAAGTGGAAGTAATAATCGCACATAAAATGGATATATATTCTTCTGCGTGTTCGCTTCAAGGTTCATTCATATGATATGGTGTACACCTTATGTACTACTACGCATTATATCACGGGAATAATGCCAGGCAGTCAGGAGTAAACCAAATAATAATATGCAAGTTATAACCAGGCACCAGGCACCACATCCCATTATTGTCAATATAGCAAAAAAAGTTGCTTAAAATATCAGGTCGGTTGGTAGGAGGCATATTTTTTAGTTTGCATGTCAGAAGATGTCTTGCTCTTAAACTCGCACTATAAATGCGAGTGGTAGCATGACTTGGCTAGGCTGCACGAAAAAAGGTAGAAATCCCTTTTTCGCGTTTTCCCTTTCCAGTTACACTTTTCAGTAAAAAAATACGCTTACGCAAAAAAAATGTTATGATGATTATGAGTTTAACTTGCGCTGGGATACAGCTACACATATGCCTCCTGTTGTGCTCCATTTTCCTTTGGCATGTCTACTGGGATAAACGCAGCAGTTAGTCAGGAATTGAAGCTTGTTTTTTTGCCTCGAATAAAAAAATGTCAATTTTTAATTACTCGTTTATATTTCTACTGTAATAATGAGAGTGTATTAGTAACCAATGTTAAAAAACAATCAAAATTATTTCACTTTTGTACGTCCATATGTCAGGTTATACTCTAAATTATTTTATTGCTAATGCAATTAGCATATCATTGAAATCATCAATGTCAGTCAGCGTTTCGGTAACATATTTCGCTTATATTAAATAAATATACTTAGCCTTGCTAAAATAATGGACCACACCGAAGGAAATTGTAATCACACCAAACGTCTGCTGAAAATTAACAGAAAATCCCAACTTGTTAATTGTTAAAAATTCATATTAAACAGTCCTTTCTTATTACCTTTGTATCTGGTGAAGAAATGGGAATAATAACAATTATTATGCAACCTGTGCAAATGTGAGTGAGTCAAGCAGAAAAAAAAACCTCAAAGAGAGAAGTAAGTATTCAAATAATCTATCTGCGACTAAAAGTTCCACAGAAAAAAGGAAGAGCCAAACTCACTCGGAGGCATACAGTGGGACTCAAGGAAATCTCAATAAAATGTATATAGAAGCTCCTCGGGTTTGGGTTGCTGCGAAAAGGAAACAAAAGAAAAAAGAGAGCGGATCAAGAGCTAAGAAAGAATGAGAATGCGAATGTTGGAGAAAATAAAACGAGAAAAGAATAAGCTGCTGCTGCTCTTTCTGCCTGTCTCTCTCGAACGCTTTTGATATAAAGTTATGTAAAAAGTTTTTTTCCTCCTTGTGAGGAGAAGCTAATGGTAACAACAAGAACAACAACAACAATAGAAGGTAATTGTGTTTGTTGAAGTAAAGTACAAACGGAAGTATTTGATTAGGAAAAAGGTCTACAGCAACTAGAAGAGCAAGTTGGACAAGAACAAAGTGACAGAAGCAGCGCTGCTGCTGCTGCGCTGGAATATAAAAAGTGTGCATTCAAACGATGTAATAGGACGAGGAGTATACAGTAGTGTGCATTGTTCCTATTGTTTCTCCACTATTTTAACAGGCAAAAACATAAATAACCTATCTGAATCGTCCTCCTTTACTTCCTTACTACCTGTATGTGCAATTCAAGTTTCCGTACATACAAACTTGAATTATAACAAGAACCACAAAAGTAAAAAAGGTGAGCGAAGCACGTTTTTCCTACCTGAAATTGCATGCAGACGAGTGAGCAGAAACAAAAGGAAAGTCAAACGAAGGACTAAATAAATAAATGTATTATTATACAAAAAGCGATATAGTCAATAGTTTAGTAAAAGGGGAAAATGCATTTGTTGCTGAGCTCAGGCCTTTGTTTCAAATTGGCAAGTGTTGAATGATGGTGCAGTGCAGTAGAAAAAAAAGAACCCGAATTCACTTTCGACAAAAATGTGTGCCGTCACACACAAAAAATGTTATGCAATATAATGATAATGATTATTATGGCAAAATGGCAACGTGTGCCATTTTTATGAGAGCTATACGAGGTACTGCTTACAAGAAGCCACCAACTAGGAACATATTACAGAATATACATAATTCATACTATTGCTCGTTGCTGCGAAAAGCATGCAATATGTATGGTGACTGTGGTGGTTAAATCGTATGTCGTATTAACTTGCCTCTTTTGCCTTGTCCTATTGACAGACTTTGAAAATTGCTATAAATGGGAAAAAGGCAATTTTCATGTTGGGCACGCTCCACAACAACAGATATTCTAGAGAGAAGAGAGCGCTGCGTAAAGCAAAAGAGACACTCACTCTCACTCTCTGATTCAGACAGTCAGTCAAAAAATATATTTATTTTTAATGCATTTATGCATACCAAAGGAAGCAGAAAAGGAAAAACGATTACGGTGACTTTGCTGCTTGCACGCACCTCCCATAATAATAAATGTGTACGTAGTAGTAGGTATTTTTTTACCCTTGTCACAACTGATATTGGTCAAAATAGAGCTGCAATATTAAACGTATCAACTTACTCAACTCCTCTGTGTGATGGCAAATAGCCATCTATTTGCTACTATCATGTTACCAAGTTGCTATCTCAACAGTGAGATTAGCAAAAAAGGAAGGAAAATTTGCATTATAAAATTTGTAGCAAGTAATAGTATTGCTCTGTCGGTGGACTTTGTATGGCTACTAGTTTTGCTGGATCCTCCTAATGCGACATGCCAAAAAATATCCAACTTCCAACAACCATTTTATGCCATAATATACTTTGACATGTCAAGGAAGAAACGCTAATAAATATTGCAAAAGTCATCCAATAAGGATGTCAATCAATTTTCATAAATATCATAATATTTCTTCTTTCAAAAAGATTTCCTTTCAAATTTGATACCTAGAACCAAAGTTATAGGGAAAAATGTCAGTTTTTTTCCTGTCTTCTTCTTTTTCTATGAAATGAATTGGTACAACGAAGGTGGTAGAAAAAAGAGTTTCTTATGCAAATGCATAATCGTTATTTAAAAAATTCAATAAAAATCTGCATAAAAGTATTCAAAAACACGTAAACGTCTAAAATAAATGTAAATTGTAAATGAACTATGTTATACCACTTGCATCATTGCTTTACTCTGATGATGATGATGGACCATTCACAGAGTTTTAACTTACTAGTTGACTACTACATCATGGCAGCATACACACACACTTACTCATATACGCTGTTATGAAGTAACTAGAAGGTGTGTACAACGACTCGCAATTGCATTTCCCACTAGACCAGAAGAGAGCAGTTTTATGAGGGTAATAGAATGAGCCATTAGCATCACTCAAATAATGGAGATTCTCCTTCTTTTTTTGCCATACCGTGAGATCCATCATGCATATAAAAACACTTCTTATTTTTTTCTGTTCTTCTTCTTTCATTCATTTTCATTTGAGCATCATTTCTGTGAAGGATCGTACTTGTTCCTCTTGTTCATCATTTAAAGCATCACATCGTCGTCTTGGTCGTCGTCATGGCAAGTTAAGTATGAGCTGAAGAAGTGGTATGCACATTATGCGTAATAATAATAACAATAAAGTAACACGCCTCTTGTACTACTCCGACGCGACTTGATGTTGCTATAGCTACAAAACTACCACAAGATTCTCTGCGTACTACAATTTCTGCATTTTTTCCTTCACATTTCGATCTCACACATGTAGGTAGGCAGATAGATAGATAGATGCAGACAGCGGCAGCACAGAATCGACCATAACAATAAAAAAGCAAGCATCAACAGTGCCATTTGATCAAAGTGTTATTTTCAATCGGGGTGGTGATATGGATGGTGATCCAACAGCATTCATTGTCGGGGGTATGAGAATTACATGGGTAACGTGAGTTTGTGTGTGTGCTCATATATAAACTGTATTTTTGCATGTAAATGTGAACCCCATAACGGGAGAGGTGAGTGAGCATTATGGTTTTGTTGAATAGGACATGTAGAAAATTTGTTTGATTGTCGGAATGGAATGTGTAAGCTTATCTGGTGATAATGGTTGATATGCCTGTGAGTGTGTGTCGCAATAATCATAGTAATACCAGCACCGTACACTGCATATCTGTCATCTGTGTGCATGGTTTATATATTTTTTTTTCTTTACCACCATCCAATCTGCTCATTTTTATTCATGGTGATCACTCTGACCTGTATATATTATATTGTGTACGCCTTCTGCTGAGATTGATGATATGAGGATGACGAAAGACGACCATCATCTTCTTGTCTTGAGGGAGTGAAAAGGAAAAATTTCATTGCTGCAATTTGACATATCATATTTATTAATATTTTTTGGAAGGGGACATTCACACGGTACATGTCAGGATACATTTTGCACCTAAAGTATTATAACACACGTTCAGAATTGACTTATCTACAGTATGGGATGCTGGATAGAATGATGAATAACATAAAATATGAACAGTCCCGCAATAAAAACAAGAGAGTTATGAGAGCTTTTCTGTGTCGTATAGTCTTTTTAGTGGTTATATTGATGATGTTTGGTGTTTCAGGGAACGACGTGCAGTTATTTTTTTCCGTCTCATCCTCATCTTTTGCCAACCAACTTTTAAAATATATTTTTTCCTATAACTCTCTTCCTTCCTTCTTTTTTGTCCTCTTCGTCTTCCTCTGTCAGGACCAGAGGATCATTACACCTCTCATCAGAATCATCCTCATTATATCATTATTTATTGCAAAGTGTGAACGAAAAAGGAGAGTTGGCTGGCAGGCTGGCCCATAAAAATAATACGCTTGATGACGATCCTCATCATCATCATCTTCATATAGCGATGCTATTAATGATAAAGCCAAAGCCCACTAGCCAAGTACATACATGTGTGTACATAGAAAATAATATTCTTCTTATTTTTATGCTTCATTGATTTTCCCCTTCTGTAAGATGCAGCAGTAAAGTGAAAAAATCTGCATATATACCTATATTTTTTCAGCCGATTAAACAAAAATGAAACTGGCAAGAAACTTCTAGTGAACCGTAAGATTAGTAATAATGGCTAATAATAATGCAAGCCATGTGCATGTACACAAACAGAGCTAAAACCAAAATATAAAGTCTATCAGTCACTACATCTTGTTTTCTCGTTGTTAAGTATGCATCTTCTATATACGATAATATTATATATGCGCTTTTTTCTTCTTCTGTATATGCATGTGTGTGGCTCCCCTTTCTTTTGTTCAGTGAGTGAGTAGTAAATTGGTATAATGGCAAGCCAGGCAATCTCATCATCATCATCATCGTGGTGCCAATTACCTGAAATCTTTTTCAATTCTCTCAGGGCAAAAGGATAATTTGCAACAGGCGACTCTTTCTCTCCTCTTCTACTTCTTCTTCATGAAAACATATTGCACGACGATGGATCATCGTGCAACAACAAAAAGGCAAAAAAGAAAAGGAACACGATGAAGATTACGCTGCTGATACTTTGATAATCCTTTTCCTTCTCCTTCACACCACACTCGTTCCTCGCTCTTCATAAATCTCTCTGTCTCTCTCTTCTCTAAATTTCAAAAAAGGAGGAGAAGGAGGAAAATACTGATCTCCTCCTGTAATATGCATAATATGAGCAAAAACTACTACTTGTACTACTGTGTATATACTGCTACAGTACATAAATATGTTTTCTTCTTCTACTTACATACCACTTTTTATATCAAAATCTCCACCAGCTATAAAAAGCAGTTACCGCTACCCGGCATAATATCCCATACCATGTCACGCTGAGCATGCAGTTTAATATGTCAAGCAAAACTTATTTATTTACAAACATACGTCGCGCAATAAGTTTTCTGAAAATGTCCCTACTTTCATATAATATCACTGCCACCTAAGGTGTTTATGATATTCCATTAACAAAATTAGAAAAGTGGTGGTGGTTATGCATGTATACCGATACTACTCTCCTGTGAAGTAAAAACCCAACTAGAACAACAACCCTCAAGAGAAACAAAAGGAAAGCAAAAAATATTATTATTGTTTTTAAAAAATCACACCGTTTTTCTCCAAAAAAAGAGGATCTCTGTGTGTGGTGCAATGATAGTATATCAGCGATGATGGCGGTGGCGGCGGCGTTGGTGTCAAATGCATGCATCATTAAATCGCAAACACGGATATTATTCGCCATAAAAAAACTTGAATCTGAAAACTTATCATAATCTTGAACACCACCACCGTGTTGCGCTATCTTGTAGATCACACACACACACACGGCTTACCTGTTTGAAAAAAATGCAACAAGATTTATTGAATATTATGTAGCATTCTTCGATTAATACCAGTGTCTGCTCCGATCTGACACAAGTTACAACGGCTATAATATCATTTTGCTTTTTTTGATGATTCTGCGGGATTGCATTCTGCACCTGTGTAGTAAAAGCCAGTAGTATGGCGTTACTACTGACTGGGTCGGTTGGTCGGTGTCGGTACACCACAGCACACCACCACCACATATCGCTTGCTACTACTACTACTGCCATCAACATCATCATGATCAAAAAATCATGATTATGATTGCACAGGTATTATTATAGTGTGAATTTACGGCAATAAAAAAACAAGGGAAATAACACGTTGCATAAGTTTTTTTCTCGCCCAAGAATTCCACCGTGGCTACCCCATCAAACAACAAAAGTATGATTTGATATGATGTGTAGTATTAGTGGTTATAGTAGTAGACGCGGTGGTAAAAAATCAAGTTTTTCTTCCAAAACAATATTTCAAAAAGTGCAATTCAACTTGAACAGCGGTTTTTCAAGATTTGTAGTGCGGTCGGTTGGTATTACAAAAGGGATGCTGTTTCTGTTTATCGTTTAGGCAGCTGCAGCAGTAAAATAGCCCAATTTTCTTGTGCAGGCAGACACACATTGTATTTTATACCCAAGCGATCATTTACCACTGAGCTGATCTTCAAGCGCAGGCATAAGATTGCACATTTTTTACAGAAAAAAACCAGCAAAAGAATGTATGTTTGTAAGAAAAGTAGACGCAAAAACTATGAGCGATATGATTACATTTTTGTTTATGCGTACATACATTTTTTCTAGACGATTTATTCCACCCTTTCGTTTGAAAAATGGTTACAAGAGTGGAATGAAGGTAAGAATGATAACGGCTATGACCAAGATGAGGATCATCGGTTCCTTTTGTAATTTAAAGTTTCTTTTTAAATGTTAAGTGCCATAGCATGGCAGGATCGGTACATGACATGTGCCTAATGACATATTGTGTTGTGCCATTTTGATAACAGTGAGAGTTCATGAGAGTCTCAGTGTCAAGAGATGTAAGATGATGGGTTGCGTTACTTTATGTAATGTCAAGCAATAAAACAGAGTAGAGAAACAGGACAGGAGTAAGGTTAGCACATATCTGAAAATGTTGTTTTGACCGTAAAATATAAAGGCATTAATACTTTGACAGGATAGAAGTTGTTGGGACACGTAGGTAAATTGAAAATTTGGCAAGTCCTGGGGAAGGATTTAGAAATCCATTCCATCAAGGTACGTAGGTAGTTTATCTGAGAAGGTGTCCTTAATTCGACTGTAGGCGGCGGTGGGAATCACCATAATTTAATAGTTTTATGGAGAAACTTTAGTTTGGATATTGATAATTAGTAAATGTAGTTCAAGTCTCTAAGCTTGATTAATATTTCAAGAGTTAACATGTATGACAAAGAACGTATGGCTAATATTCAAGGAAAACTATTGTTGTTGTTGTGTTTCCAGAATAAATATTGTATTGCAACCTTTAAGAAAGGTGTCATTTTCAGTAGTCGTACGGTATTTTCGCCTGTCGAAAATCATATTTAGCCATACAGCATCGCCCATGCTGTCCAATAGTTGACGTCAGAGAGGGATGGGAACGAAGATGATTCGTCATTTGATTATTATGTGACATTCCGTTTATGATGTAAAAGCAACGGCATCGCAAAATATATTGCGCCTGTAATGGAAAATTGCTCATTTCAATCTCACTTTGAGGGTAATCTGTCATTTCAACTGTCACAGAGATAAAAATTACTCCCACACAATCAGAAATGGTGGGAGAGAAAGACAGGCAAGTGGGAAGATGGGGGATGATGATCATGCTACTCGTCGTCTTTACCATTATTACTATTATCATTGATCATTTTTGTTCGTTTTTTAAATGACATCACATCCAAAAGGGAAATAAATTAAGGGAAAGAGGGAGAAAAATGACGAAGACGACTCAGACACGGAGAATAATGAAATTTGACTGGGAAGCCGTCATAACGGGAAAAAATGATGTTTTGATAATGATATACGTACAATAATAATTTGAAATTACAATGCAGAGTTAATAAAGAAGTTGTTGTTGCTCGTCGAGGAACATATTTCAATGAAATTATGATTTTTTTCGTTTTATATATTATGACACTCTTATTTCTCCCTTTATCTATCTTCCTATTTTTCAGCCATGATACGATGCGAGAATATTTCTCAAAGTCACTTGACTTTTTGTTGACCTCACAAGATGTATAGCAGACAAGAGGAAAAAATGACGTAGGTTTATATAAAAGTTGGTTTATATGAAGAAAAAAAGCAAGTTGGAAGGTAAACACCTACTACTACACGCACTTGTGTATTACAAGACGGCTTTTCGCATCTCGAGAAGCACCCCATTTTTACTGTTTGTGTCACACAGCACCCGAGAACCCGACGACGATAAGGGCAAAAAAAGCATTTTAAAAAGGGTTTGAACGTAACGTACGATTATTTACAGCTCCCGACGTCCCCCATTCATTCAGTTATTTTCTTCTTGTTCAAAAATAGTTTAAGAGTCGAGCTAGTTCTTGTTTGCATGCATGTACGGAAATAATGTATGAAAGGAATGGAGAGAGAGAGAGAGAGAGTATTTTCTTTAAGAAGATATGTCAAGTGACATAATAATGTAGTGGCACGCATATATAATATACGGTAAGATTGGAAAGGAAAAGAGAGAAGCGGCAGAGAGAAGAACCTGATCACTTTATTTTCTTTCTCGGTGACTTATTCACCCACCACACCGCTACCACTATACCAGCAGCAGCTTCATCACGTTACATGATATAATATATTATTATATGTTTTGTGTACGCATAATATTTTTTCCTACTACTCCTACTATTATTCTTATTCTTCTTATGATAGAATGATGATCATACTGTACATCATCATCATAATGTTATGCGGTGTTGGTAAAGTAGCAGAAGTGGTAGCGGTGATGTTGGTGGTGGTGGCGTAACAGTGGTTTTTGTTTAGTAACAGTGGTGTGTGTTGCGGTGGTAAAATAGTAATGGCATGGCGCACTACTACTCTACTACCTTTACTACTCACTGCTTCATCATCCTCATCATCATAACGCAACGCAGCTAAAGTAACCAAAGCAATAAATGATCCATTCCTCTCTCCTCTTCGGTTGACATGGGAAAAATTATGCATGCATACTTGGGTCTTACATAATATTATCAGCGGTGTAGAAACAGCGGCACACAAGAAGCAGGAAAGCTACTCTCTCCTTTTAGACGACAGACAGATGCTCGCCAAAGGAGATAGTGTACGATTTACTACCGCCACCACAACTTCTTTATTTTCTTTCCCGTGTTACGTCCCTATATATATGTACATAATAATATGAACAAGTAAACCATAGGCTGTGCTGCTGCTGCTGTTGTTGTCGTTGGAAAGCTTGGTTGCAAAAAGGAGTCTGTCTGAAAACGGAAAAGTTTTTCCTCCTCTTCATAATAATATTATTATTCCGTCGTCTTTCCCAACAAGTTTGACTTGCACACACGCACGCACACACATAGACATACACATGTGCATGCATAATATTGCTACTCGCGGCTCTGCCATGCTACTTCCATTTTCTCTCTTACTGAAAACCAAAAGGGAAGAAGAGGAAGAAAAAAGAGCCTTCCCATCAGAACAATTATTTATCCGTGGGGACAAATAAAAATGATATATTCCTTTTGCACCGACACATACCACCACAATGCATGTTTGCATGCTTGCTGGTTAGCTTGCATGGCCTACGGTCGATTTCCACCAAAAATATGTATAAAAAAAGAAGACGAAGAGGTGGAGTAGGAGTAGCATTATTTTCTATTCAACCACAGCACCACAATGTCGTACCTAGTAACTCTTTTATTTTCTTACTTGTGTCCTTCTATCTTACGAAAAGGAAAAAAACAGCGAGTTTTCTACCTTCTTGCATCATTGCTTCACCGTCACCATTGCCACCTCTCTGGTGGCTCTCACAATGCTAGATATATTGCCGTATTACAATATTATTATTATGGTATGAATTTTCGGGAAAAAATAACTCAAGACAGAGCGATCCAAGGCCGTAACTCTATATAACCACTTAAGTAACATGAAAATAAAAATAATATCCTGTGTGTAGCCTTTTATTTTGCATGGAAAATAAAAGCCTTTGTAGATTGCTGCACGACATTTCTTCGTGTCTCCCATTACGGTGATTACGGGATGAGCAACTGTGCTTGCTTTCCGCTTTTCTGGCTGCTTTTGCCTGCTTTGCTATTGTCATCGTTTTTGTTGTTATGTTTTTAAGGAAGAAAGTGCTTGTTCAACTTTCACAGTGATTGCACTCATTCAAGAATGAAAGCATTGATACTCCTGCTTATCCATGGCTTGTCTTTGTGTTCTCCTTCTTGTGTTGGCCGTGTTAAAGGTGACGATGATCATGACGATGATGATGGTGATAGCAGAAAGGAAAAATGTAGTCAAAGGAACGGTTTTATTCTCTCAAAGAGAGCGAAGAGAACACCTATGGGTTAAGAAAACAACACCCCAGACACCAATCAAACCTTTCAAAAGGTTGAGCAGCAGCAGCAGCAGCAGACATGAGAGATAGAGATAGAAAGAGAGAGAGAGAAAGAAAATGTAAATTAAAGTTTCTTTTTTCTTGCTCCCTCTTTCTCTGATTTTTGATGGAAAAGTAGATTCTTCCATTTAATAAGTGAATGGAAAGGAGATGCTTGTGAGGGAGAAGTGTGTGCTCTTCTCTTGAGGAAATATTGCTGAGCTATGTATGTTTTCTCTTTGAACTGCTGCCACTGCCACTACTCTTACTACTACTGCAGGTACGCATTTAGGGTTCACAATAGAAATCCTTTTTATTCATTCCGCTGTTGTGATGATGATGATGTTGATGATGAGGAGCATATATCCGTTATCAGTTGGTAAGAAAATTTCACTCACTCAATACATTTTTTCTGGTTTTTTTCCTTCTTCTCCTCTCGATTTCTTTACTATTTTTTTATTTCTCGACATCATCATCATCGTCATCATTTGACTTGCGTTTGCTTTCCGTCCTTTTTTTTCTCCTTTTCTAATTCACAACAACACAGTCTACATTCTCAACTTTTTTTAATGTTTGAATGTTCTGCTTCGCTCTGTTTTTCTGGCCTGTCCTGACTTTTATCCACCTGATGTTGCAAAATAAATTACCTGTCTAAAGCGAATAAAAAAGGAGAGTAAAAAATAAGGAAAAAACTCTACCATGAAAGGATTGAAAGCACAGAGGAACGTCGAACAAGAAATGGTTGTACACACACAGTGAAAATAGAGTAGTATCTCTTTCTCTCTCTCTCTCCCTACTTATTTATATTTCTATGTAGATACATTGGTAATGTAAGTATGTGTGTATACGTCCTACTCTACACACAATCTCCCACTCTATTTCCTAAGACTCTGTTTTTCGAACGGGCTCTCTTTTTGCATACATAAATGTATGCACAGGCACACACTTACCTTTAAAAACTAACGCTCTCTCTTTCTCTCTCTCTTCTCAAAGTCCATTTTGTATTGGCAGGCATTTTCTCATTTCTCCAGAAAGAAGGCATTTCTTCGTAAAAATACCTTGTGCATTTTTGTGTACGTGTGTGTGGGAAGAAATAAAAATGGAAGCTTTAGACTTGCTCTCCGAGTGAGTGATACTCAAACTGTTAATACCTCCACTACCACCATCAAGACTTGTAGTGTGCCCTTATTCGCCATCACCACTACTTTACTAAGGTTTCAACAGGGCAACGCCTGGTAACAAAAAAAATCTATCTCTCCCTAGCAAGCAATACGACCACTAAGGCTACCACTAGAGAATGTGAACCGTGGTAAGTGCTATTATGGCAGCTACTCTTTTTTTACTTTTCTTCCTTCCTATCTACATACTTTTCTCAACCCAACGTGTAGAAAAAGGTTGATGTGATGTAAGAATCTAGAGAGAGAGAGAGAGAGAGATACATGCATATGGTTATACCCTGATAAACTATGTTTCTTCTTTGCTTTCTCTTCTTCCCTTTTCCAGGAAACCCATGAAGAAAAGAATTCTCCATGCAATCTGTTCTGCTGGCTGTGTAATATATCATACAAAATAAGTAATAGAATTGAAGAAAAAGAAGAAAGGAAAAAGTGGAGAAATCATCAGAGAAACCAGCTTACTGAGAGAGACGGGAAAGAAGAGAGAGAGAGAAAAAGAAAGAAAGAGCAAAAATGCCCTATCATCAGATATTATCGAAAGAGAAAAAGGAAAGAGAAAACATCATAATGTTAAAAGTAAAAGGAAGAAGAATAAGACAAGAGTGGTGTTATTATGGGAATAATAATACAACCTCTACTACTATATAGCTACTTGTGTAATAATACATATATATACAAAAGCTTCTTCAAACCACTAGTCTAGCAAGTTGCCTGAAAATAATCAATAATTTCTTCGAGCTGTGCTAACATTACGTAAAAAGTCTTTGAGAAAGCGAGATATATGTATCCATCATCTTTTTCTCGCAACCTTCAACCTTATACAATTTTAGGAGTGATAAAAAAATAATAACTTTGTAGGAGCAGCAGTAACAATATTCTAATAATTTTATTGGACTCGTTCATCCAACTAAAACTACTTCAACTATGTCGTCGTTGTAATTATAATCAGATAGTTGAGACTCGCGATTGATCATACTGTTATGTTATTATTATTAAAGACAATAAGAGCCATTTAGAAATGTGAAAGTTAAAAGATATCTTGTTATACGAACTAAATACATGTTCATTTTATATATAGATATAAATATGTACATGTTACGTGTATAAATGTGATGTGTTTGTTGGAGCCGATAAAAAGGAATTTTGTGTAATAATAGCAATAGTGGTAATACATATCATCACGGTTACTTGATATCAGTATTAAATTGCTACATATATGGAATTATTTTCCGGTTTTTGTTCTTTCAGGGGAAAAGAGGAAATCTATACCGCGATTACATGATGATGAGGATACATTTTAGCCACAGTGTTGGCTTACTTATTATTAGACTTTCCCCGTAAAAAGCACTCCCAAGCACACACACACAAACAGGAGCAGTGAAAGGATGGTGATTGCTTGTAACAACTTTTTCTCCTGACCGAGAAACAAAACGAAGCCAAACCACAAAAGGATTCTCGGAGACTGTGCGAAATAATAATAAGTGTTGTGTGCTGATCACTATAAATATTGGCCTACATGTATTGGAAGTATACATATATGAATGTAATATGAAAGAGCATGCTTTTAGGTATTATATGATACATAAATAAAGGGTAAAAATAAAAGGGATATTTTTCATGTTTTACTAACATATACACCACGTTGATATGTGCTCTTTTGTGATACTTATTACTCAAGAGAGGCGGCGGCTTGGCTTTTCCTTTTTACTCGTTTGTTTTTTAAACAAACGACAACACAAGCATTCTATGCTTCTTTTTCTTCTTCTCCTCCTTTTTCCTCATTAATAATAACAATAATAATAATAATACTTGTTCTTCTTCTTCCGTCTCCTCCTCTTGTTCTTCTTTCTTTCCTCCAAAACTTGCTTCTTATTTTTCATCTCTCTTTTGATATAATTTACTTGTTTTCTTTTCTCTTGTCCTGCCGTCATCATCATGTTTCGACTCCATAAAGAGAAGAACGAGTTACTAGTGGATTTTAGCACGCGTGTAAATAAGTCATACAAAAGGAGTAAAAACAAGTAGCATAATGTATAAGGCAACAAATAAACCCACCCACTGTAAGCAGCTACCGTTGTAAATATGTAGCTGAAAGACTTGGCATGAACGACTTTACTCCGCAGATTGAAAGATGGGAATAATGAGAAGGCCTTTCCTTCCCCAGGGGGATTACGTCATTTTTAAAATCATAGTCTGAATACAGATTCCATGACATTTGGAATGAGTTGTCACTGTGATCAATTACGGTTAGAAATTTGCCATTAATTTCGACATTACATGGTAAAAAACTTTAAGTCAGACGTGTGGGTGTGTAGAGAGACAGTCAGACAAACATGCACAAGTCAAAGATGCTTTTAAGCTGATAAGTCAGCCACGTAATAACAATAACAACAAACAACGTCAACAAAGTATAAAAGTAAAAGTAGTGTAATGTAACAGTAATGGTGATGACGGGGCTCCTCAGCCACTGATAATGGTGGTAAGTGAATACAAGAAAACATAATCCTTTCTTTTGCAATAATAATCATAGCAATAATAATAAACCCACAATGTATGGAAAAACAGCTCAAACATAAGTAATTCTTGCTTAATGCTTATGAAGAAGGAGGAGGCGGAGGTTTATAATGAGTTTTTTGATACATGATACCGTACAAGTGATAGCGATCATCATGGTCTTATTATTTACCAAGAAAAAATAAAAACTGTAATGTAACTTTCCTAACGTCTCCATTTTGCTCTAGTCTCTAGTTTCCGATTTCATGCATCAACATGGATCATTGTTACAAAAGAAGAGGAGGAAGGACGATAAAAATGATACATTTTTTTAAAAATCTACGTGAACAAGTAAGGCAAGTAAGTTTCTAGAAAAATAATGCTGTGTACATCAAAGATCATATTGAGGTGGCTCAGTTTTTTTCATAAAAAACAGACATCAACGTATGTAGTGTAATGAAAAATGTGTTACATTACAAACAAATGATGCAGACAAAACAATGTCCGTCGTCGTGTGTGCTTCTATATTGTTGAATAACTACAACAACACAGGATTTTGCTGCACAGTAGTGAACTAATCTGATGTTGTTGAATTTTGAAAAGGGGACATGCAATAACAGATACCACCACTGTGGCTACTACTAAAACTGCTACTTTTTCTTCTAGTACAATGAAATGAGTCGAGTGACCATGGCCCGTGCCCAGTTGGAATCCTTATGGCTCAGTAGGAGATAAGCTTTGAAAACAATATAATATTTGTTTTTAATGTCATACTTACTGAGAAGATCATTATTATTATTACATACAGCTTGTGAGAGAGGGGGATGGAAAGACATAGAGACAGAAAGGTATTGTTACTATTAAACATTCCTCTCCATTTTCTCACCCCCACATTCATCATCGTAGCTTGCGCTATAATAATATTATATTCTCTAGAAGCCTGCATCATTATTAGAGCACTTGGTTGGCAGCAGCAACAGTGCAGTAAACCATTAAAAATGTTAATGTGCACCCAACAACCCAAAATGTATAGTTAATTGTGCGACGACCACATGAACCCCAAGCGAGTAGAAAGAGAGAGAGAGGCGATTGCAAATCTGACTTGCTGAAATAATCAGAAAAAAAGTGAGCTTGAGCTTCATTCATTCGTACATTCATTCATTGTGCAGTTGACTGATGATGATGGTACTTTAAGTTTATAGCTAACGTATTAAGTCGTCGTTTAATCACTCACGCTGAAAAATAAATACATAATGACTACATATTATTGTTCAACGTGAATCAATATACACACACAAACCTCTTTCAAGTGAGGAAGGTTTAAGAGGCTGGCACACTTTTACTACTACGTGCCCACATACATTATTTTAGTGTTTTTATGACCTTTTCGTTTCAACATCAAACATCCACATGGCAAATCGCAACGACAACTCGAAGATGACATTTATACGCTTAAATAAACATATGCCTCAAAATAATATTTATTATTTTCTTGTTTTATTGCTCAGAGTCACAGCTAATGTACATCGCTATTACTATTATTACCTATATTGAAAATTGCTACGCCGCGCTCAGTCACAGTCACGAAACTCATGTTTCCCTTCCTCAGATCTACTCAAGCACTCTTTTCCTCTGCTGCTCTTGTCAACTCATTTCTGTCAACTTTTAGTTATTTTTGGTTGGGAGAGCTATATACCCTAAAACAATCTATCGTCAAAGAAAAATGAAGGATTCCTTTCATCATGATCATCATTGTCAGACGAGATGTCATGTAGGGCAAAGGAATGAAAGGGAAAACAGCAACAATAATACACAATAGTAATAGTCTAAATAATAATAACGGGACCACTAATACTACCCTATTAAATTACCAATTATATTTGATTCCTTGGATGATGATCATTTGGAATATGAGATGACGTATATGGTAGACAAAGTTGCTGTAAGCAAAAAATTTCAGAATGGTTCTAATTTTATACTACATATATTACCACTATACATATCATTTTCCAGCTAAGATTTTCTATATACATTTATTGGCAACTATTTATTTCCCGGAAAAACCCCCTTATACACCTGTCTGTTTTCCTATAATTGAATAAATAATAATAGTAATGTTTCCGTGTACTGCCAAAAAAACCGCTGCTGGCTGCTTGCTGCCAAAGAGGACGCAAGCTATTTGGAAGGAACGACAAAGCGCCTTATATATTTTATGATGATGCTTATGTTTGTGTTTTTGTTTGTTTCTTTTGAAGTATTTTACGGACCAAAGTAAGTGAAGCACACACGACCACGACGACGATGATGACGACAATCCAATGACAGCATCATCGAGAATCGAAAGAGAAGGACTCCTTTTGTATTATGTCGACAAGGAAGACAAGTAGGCGCGAGAGGTTGGAGAAGAAGACTAGTAGAGATGTATTTTTCAAACAAACATTCCACTTCTTCTTACTTGACATGAAAAAAGTCAATATGCTTTCATTTTCCGCTAAAAAAGAAGGCGCCTACTTACAGAAAGAGAGAACGGATATTATGATCCGAGGAGTGGTAAGGATGTATCTCTTTTGACAGGGAGAAGAGGACAAATTAATACCTACCTGCTGAATGTTTGCGTGGGACGATAAAGAGTAAAGGGAAGTGGTTACTTCTTTCTTTCAATCTCATCTTGACATTTAAGCCAACAAAATGAAATATATAGCTAGGCTAGATATATGAGATGTGGAAGGACACAGTTGTTTTTTTGCTTATTGTTTATATAATGATTATTTTAGAAAAAGAAAAGAAATTCGTACTTCTTTCTCTCTGTTAACCTTGTGCTTCTTTTCAAATGCTAAACTTGTCAAATATGAAATAAGGTGGTTAAAATTGAAACCGGATTTTTGTTTTTGTAATGTCGTCTTCCCTTTTCTTCTTTGCGTTTGTGGTCTTTTTGGCCTGTTGATATGGAGAGCTGGCAGTTACAATAGCGGTAATCGCATGCATACCATCGCCAAAATATATGCATTTTTGTACACCCACCTTATCATCATATGAACAGGAACGCATTTTATGATTTATGATGGGACAACTCTTCTGGTTGCTACCATATTGTGTAAATATCTCTGTAATCTGTAAAAAGAAGGTGGTGGTCAGCAGCAGCCGCAGTGGAGTGAGGACTGGGTGCTTCTCTCCATCCATATGCATGTCTGTAATAGGTATGTATCATGCATGTAGGCATGTCAAAAATGGCCTGATATGACACTTGATGAAAAAATGATGGAATATCCGCAAAGAATGGAGTGCAGCAGCAGCAGCAACAGGGGTCAATTTCATTTCTTTCTCTCTCTTCCCAAAACTGACTTTAGGAAAAAGAAAAACTAACAACAAACAGCAAAAACCAAAAAAATATAATATTATGGTATGGTGCTTATTCATGCGCTCATTCTCATTAGCCATTCTCCTATCAATTCATCATCGTCACTAATCCGACCAAAAGAAAAGACACGTCATGCAACATGTTCGTATAAATGAACAGCATAATAATATTTTTTTCTTCTTCGGCTGCTGCTGCTGCAGTTGGTTGCTGATGATGATGCTGACATGCATATTATAAAGCTGCCATGCCACTCATTCATTTACCAGGCGGGACCATCACTAAAATAAAATAAGATTTTTTTTTCAAGAAAAGAAAATCTTTTTATGTAAAGTATGTAGGCTTACAATAACAGTAGAGAGAGAGAGATTATTCACGCTGCTCCCATAAAAATAAAAAATATTGCCCATATATCAAGCAATTGACATGCTTATTATAAACCATTGCTTTACTGCTGAGCCACCACATGTATTATTTAAATACCAAGCCAAAGTCGCAAGGCAATAAAGGACAACAATCCCCACCGCCAACACAAGAAGCCACCATACCGCAACGTTACTTGCAAGCTTGCTTCGCAACCCAACCAAACCAACACCAAAAACCAATTCTACCAAAAAACAGAGCAGCAAAAGTAAGGAATGTCATCAACACGGCAAAACGCACCAGCAGCAGCAGCACCTGATGATAATGGTGTCAAATTCCTCTCCTTCACACTTACACAAAATAAAACACACACACAAATCCTCTTGTCTTTTCTTTCTCTCTTGTTCATTCTCTCTGGACAATGTTTTTTTTCTGCTTTTCTGAGCAGCTCTCTCAAAGTCACACATATGCATACACACTCATGCACGCATTTACGCAAAAGAGAAAAGAGGCATGTGTGGTGGTGCGTGTCTTCATGTCACATTTACTTTATTGATAATACCTTTAACTTCAAAGACAATTAGCAGCAGCAGAGGGACTGGCTGTGGAATGTGACAAGTTTCATAGAGGAGGCAAGAAGGAACGTTGGTCGTCGTCGTGTGTGATGATAATGTATGTGTCGTACAATGCATATTACATGCGTAGAGGAGCACTTTTTGGGCCTGAAAACAATGCAATGTTTGTAGCGGGTGGTGTAGGTAGATGGGTTGTTTGTTGTGGTGTGTGAGCAATTCCAAGTGATATTATCCCTATTTTCTCTGCTGCTCCTGCTTTACTTACGGGTCTAATCTAGCTAGACAGTAATTTTTGGCATGTGATATGTGTTCCTGTATGTCTGCCTCGCCTCCTTGTAATTTGTGGTCTTTTAGCATAAAATAGCGTTTCAGTTGATACTACTGCCATTGCAGTGTACTCAACAAAACGCACCAACACTGCTGCTTCTGCCACCCAAAAGTCAAGTTAGACAGAACTTTTGTATGGGAGGAGGAGGAGGTGGAAACATGAATGGACCTAGTACTTCTCTTCTGAATTGATAGATAAATAGCCTTGTTTTGTAAGCATAAAAGAAAAGGAGGAAGAAGACATACAAGGATTGATAATTTTCAGCTAACATTACCATATTGTCACACTTTTAGAATTGCTTCAGTTGCTGTTTTCAACTCTATTGTTATTGTCTAGTAGCTTGTATCACCCTCTCTCTCAGTTCTCCGCCTCCTATAATTTACCTTGCACTATCACTAGAACAATAGAGTGCGCAGAAATGCGATGAAAAACCAAGCATAAAGGCAAAACAGCGAACAAGAAGCTTGCAAGATATTTTTTTGTTTAATATTTCAACGCAGTTCAGTAGCATGTATTGAATATTTGAATGAAGACACAGAAAGAAACTTGCCTACTCTCTCTCTCCCGAAATTAGTGTGCATGATGGTAACCATAGTTGTTCCGGGTATGAAAATACGTACGCATTTTATAGTTCAATACTACTGCTCCATTATACAACGGGTAGAATCCACTTTTGAAAACATTCATGTTTCAGCTCAGGCTCAGATAAAGGAATCTCTCCACACATGATATGCATATCATTATCATACATACCTACATTACATGATCTCAACTCAGCAGAAGAAGAACAAGGGATTCTAGTGATTGTAGTGCTGGAGCTGCTTATGCTGTAGATAGGATTGAATTTTCCAGCCAACTAAACACACCAGCCAATATACATAATGCTCAATACATACTTACTTCCTAGAGAGAGAAGCCAGCAAACGAACCAAACTTTTACTTTTCGTTTTTTTTTCAGGATGATGATATTCCACCGCTGCTGCTGCTAGCCGGAGAAAAAAATGCAGGTCTCGTCGTAAATATGCAAACAGTGGTCTTATTGGAAAAAGGAGAGAGGATTTCTCTATTTCTGCTGTACCGCAACATTAGCACCGCCACCGTGCTTCTCATCATCATGATCATATCATCACCAAGCACGAAAAGTTCAGAGAGAAATCTAGCTGTTCATGCAATAATACTAAAAAGAGTAGTCGTAGCGGTGGTGGAACTGGCACTGCCACCACCGCTACCGTATTTCGTCGCACACAACAAAACATGGAGGATGGCTCTCTCTGACGATGGCTTTCTAACTTGACAGGGCGCAAAAAGAGTTACGAGCCTCTGGGTCAAATAGTTACACAAGGTTTTTATTTCCTTGTCTCTTTTCCCTACCTACCCGTCATGCGTGTACTATCTGGGTAATGTTATGCAAAGCATGTCAAAATACTGCTGATGACGATGATTATGATGAGGATATGCTTCTCTACCCTGTTTACTTAACCATTTATTGAACGTGGTTCCTGCTGGCGTGTGTGGTGGCATGACGTACATATAAAAAATTAAGGATAATGACAAACTATGTCAAATGCTATTTACATGGAGAACGCAGTTTTTTAAACAGGCTCATATATCCATGAGCTTTGACTGGAGAATGGAGGGAGGGAGGGTGAATGGAAGGACCTAACATGGTGTAATATTTCTGTACAAGACATTAACTCCACTACATATACAACGCGTGTGTTGTAGAGAGGAAGAATGATGATGGCAGGACAAAGATAATAAAGGTTTACACAAGTTTTTCGAGACAGGTTCCTTTTTACTACTTTAGTTGGTTAACTAGCAATATACATTATTTAAAAAATGTGTGTGTGTGCACTGATATGTATGTATTTATTGAGTTGAAATATGTGAAGCTGAAAATACGACTGTTGCGGTGGTGGTATTGGTGGAGCGGTAGTTATTGCTGTTATCTTATTTTATGTCATTCTTTGAAATCCTTTGACATTTCTATCTCCACATATCTATATCCACGGTGGGAGTGTGCACACATAAAATACGTAATTTTTTCTTGCCTCTCTGAAATTGGATATCTGAATAAATTGAAAATCCGGCTGAATTAGAAAAAATCCTCTCGGAAAAAAAATTGGGTGGTGGTGGCGATGGTGATGATGGTGGTGGCAAAGCTTGAAAAATATTATGGCATGCGATCATTTTTTTCTCTCTTTCTTGCTCTCTCTCTCTTTCCTTTTCAAAGAGTAGCACGAAGGAAAAAAGGCGAAATGTAAAAAACAAACTTTTATTTTTCGCCCTGCTTCTCTTTCTTCCTTCCTTCTCTTTCTTATGGCTATGTAAATAGAAGAAAAGGCTTGTTGGATCATTGGATGGGAAAAGAAGAGTTAAGTAAGTAATACCAGTAAAAACTTGAATAACTTATGTATGTCGTAGTTCGTAAAAATGTAGAAACATACACATTCACACACACACAACAACATCAAACATCATCAACAACAAACTTGGCAACTTTTCCGAAAAATCATTCTACTGAAATTAAATGTGAAATGAGAGAAGAAGAAAAAAAAGAAGGGATTCTTTCCATTGACTACTACTACTGCTCAACTACTAACTGCCACTGACTCAAGACTGACGACTAACACGACGACGTTCGTTTAGTTGAAAAGTTTAGAAGACAACTTATACGACCTGCTTTAATGGTAATGGTAAATGTATGTATATCAACTACTGTTGTTTCAAACAAACAAAAAATTAACCCTTTTCATACGATAGAGAAAAGTAGCAAAAAAGCTTGAGAATGTCTTAAATGTCGGTTGTGGCCGAATGGACAAACAGACAGAAAAAAAACTTGCCAAGATAAATTTTCCTACTTAAAAGACTAACTAGAAAAGTGAGTGAAAGGAAGAAGAAGAGGAAGATGACGAGAAAGAAAAAAATAAAGTGTTTCTACTGAATGTTGTAGTAACAGACGAGCAGAGTCATAATATTACTCATTGTGAGTTGTGTGCTGTATCACTGAACACATTTAGTGATGCTAGTGGTGGTGGTAAATTAACTTGTGTGATAGGGACGATGAGGATGACACTCTACTTAAAAACGACTTTTTGGAGGAAACGGAGAGAACCAACTACAAACTAACGGCCTCAGAGAGAGAGAATCTGTAACAAACACGGGAAAAAAATTTCTCTCTCGTGTGTGTTAATTTTTTCCATAGAGTTACATTCATACATCTAACACGAATGCTTTTACATAACTATAAAAAAAGTATATATTGATAGATGTGTAGCATGTAGGAGCAATAGTACTGCAATAAAATACAAGATATCATTCAATTCTACGTGTGAAACTATAATAATAAATTTTGCATTTTTTTATCTTTGCAGAGCTTTTTTCTGTTCACCGTCTCTTCTTTCCTCCTTTTTTTGAGCATTGAAAATCAACATGATGCATTGATATTGCTTCCATTACTACTTTAGCTGTATAGTTTCATTTTATTCGTTTTTTTTTGCAAAAAGTGTAATGTTTGTTGGCTCCTTATACTCTGCTGGTGTACTTCTGGTTGTGTGCAATATTGTAAAATTGCTGTTATGTATATCATCATGTGCGACGTGCGTGCATGTGTGTGTGTACGTACGTAATCTGCAAGTCATCCGTAACAATAGATTCATAAATTATTTGCGAGACGGTGCAAGTGGCACAGGAATTATCAGACATACGTTCTGCTGCCTTTTTTGTTCCTTGATTCGATTTAGGAATTTTTTAGTGTGCCGCATCCTTCTTCTTTTTGCTGTCGTTATACAACACAGAGTATTATTGAATCCTTTTTATAGATTTGCTGTAAAGGCGATGCCATTCATTCTATCGGGTTAAAAGGGTTACATTGTTCTCACAACCGAAACTACTTACTACAAGCTACTCAACTGGCGCAACAATTTTTTTTGCAGTGCTTTTTTTCCACCATCTCCCTCTCCTTCATTCCATTCCAATTTATCTTGTACAACCGTTTTGTTTGTTGTTTTTAAAGAAAGAAAGTGTTTTTATACCGTGCTATTTGTTGCATAAACAGAGAGACAGATCGAGAGATTTCAAAAACGCATTCCATCCATTAACCATTCTCAGAGAATAACACACAAGTCAATAGAGAGAGTCATATAGGCGAGTTGTATATGGCATGCCAGAAAAAAATAAAGTGGGCTTCTCTAAAACGTAATTAGGCAGCCGTCGTGGCTGTTTTTCTTGCAAATCAAAATCTCTCAAGAAAAATCTTTTACTTTTTTTGCAAGCATCTTCTCATCAGCACTCTTTTGCAAAGTGCAGCGTATCAACAAAAAAATTGCATAATTTCTCGCTGACATGACAGACAGAAGGTAGGCCTACCGAAAGGGGAAAAAATGAACATTTAAAAAAGGGAAATGGTCATTGCAAAAATCACAACAATGGAATGATATTTGGTAAATTTGACAGAAAAGTGTAGCATAGTAAAATAAATTATTGCTACTACTACTTGATGTTCAACACAAAGGCGTAGATAAGATGATGCATATCATGATGAGTAACAACATACGACGTTTTTATGTAACTCAAACTCAGAGCATTCGCTCATTCCTCATTCCACTTCAGCAGGAGACGTTGTCTCTGAGAGAAGCGTACCGAATTCGATGAAGAAACACAGTTTAATTCGGATTCTGACTGAGATTGAGTTTTGAAACGATGATCAGGATGGTGATGATGATGCAGATAAACTAGAAACGGCAGAGAAGTAATTTCCTGTGTGACAATCAATAGCTTTTCTGACTTTACATTGAGATCAAGAGAGAGAGAGAGGAAGCATGGTGAATAGAATTCAAATTGTTGTACGATTTTTGACAGTTGACAGGATAACGTGGGTAGTTGGGCAACTTTTAAATGTCAATATACTTTACTGTAAACAATCTTTCTGCACGTTTTATTCTTCGCATTCTACACAGATAGGCATCATTACATGAACAGCAAAATCTAGCAACAATGCATTCATTAGCCGTTGCTGCAGTAGTAGTAGTAGTAATAGAAGTGGCGTCGTGATGAGATGGAAAAGTGGCGTAACAACAGAAGCCCATCGAGTAAATCACTCTTTTCTACGACAACTACCGTTTCCCATCTCCATTTGTATCTACAATTCTCTATGTTCGTACTACCGATAAAGTCTTTTATACATTTTTTGTATTGAGCTAATTAAATAATGATTTTGAAAGTGTATTTATATTTATTCATTATCATCAACATCATCGTCGCCAACATCATTATCTCTCAATTTCTTTAAGAAAAATGCAAGTTGCCCGTGCATCCTGTGAGGAGACTTTCATTTGCACAGCAGCACTCCAAACAAAATTTCGTTTTATTTTGTCAATTGACATCGCATCTTTTGATTCCACGCAGCAGCAGTGACATATCAAATCATTTTTATACTTGCTCACGAATATCTGCCACGATTCCTTTTATTTTTTATACAGATTTCTTTCTGTTTTAAAAAAAAGTAAAACTTTTCTTACTTCTTATATATTACTTAAATGAAGCAGCACACGGATTCATCATCATCGCGTTAGTCTAAAAAAATATCTACCATGATCCTCGTGATTATATTACCGCCGTTTTGCCAACTGACTTTGAAAGAAATGTAGAGAATAAGAAGAAAAAAACTTTTCATTTCATTTGGATTGAATAAATAATACTTCAAAAAAAGTCCAACTGCCTCTCTATAACAACTTTTACAAGATCACGCAAGGAAACACTTTTCATTCAATCATTTAATATTATACAATCATCATTATTATTACTACTATGATTCGGTAAAAAGAACAAAAACAGCATCTTGTTGTATCGGATCGTTATCACTTATCACCATCATCATCATCATCATCCCAGTTTGCTTGCTTTGCCTTTTTTCTATAACCAAAAGGCGAAAAAAACACTAACAAGATAATCACCACGATTGAAAGACACATGATTATTTTCCGCAGAATGAAACTCTTCTTCTTCTTGTTACATAGGTATTCAACTTCGCAGGACCATTTTTTCGTCTTGTTTTCTTCACTCTTTGTTATTAAGCTATAAAAAACGGCTATACTAACTGACTGTTGTTAAAAGAGTGAGAGATTCTTGTGTGTTGTTATTTGTTGTGCAGGCAGATAATATCATTATTATAGACTTATGTATACTCACTTCAGTGTGCGTTTTGTACGCTTAGAAAAGTTTTTTCAAGTATAAACACTGATTATATCACTACCCTCATCATTACTGCTTATATAAGTTGCATGTACATACAATGCATCTACATAATATTGTATTTTCAGTAAATTGATGCACGCAGAATAGAAAGGAACAAACGAGAGAAAAGAAAGAAAAAAAGTTTGTCATGTCATGTGAGGAATAACTCGGCTGTTTACTGCAGGAGCAGCACCGACTTAAAAAAAATAACCATCCCTTTTCCTTCATCATATCACCATCGTTACCGCTCCTGCACAACAATATCATCATGAAAATGTTCATTTTTTTCCAAATACCTAAAAATAATGATAGTAGTAAAAATGCCTATCTTTCTACACAGCATACATTTTCATCGGTGTGACGGACGACGCTGATTATGGTTGTGGCTCAACCTTTTGAAAAGCTCACAGTAAAAATATTGTGTGATGGAAGTATATTATTATCATATTGTAAAATACGTAGCGACATAACAGAAAGGTAATGGAACATCGGGGGAACTAAATACTTGAGTTGCCACAATTGTTTCCCTTTTTGGAGAAGAAATTGACGGTAAATTGTGCAGCATGTTTAAAATGTATGGTAGGGAGAGAGAGCAAGTAGTATTATTAGTAGTATTTGGGAGTACACTTTTCATTATGATTACCCTCCATCCGTTACGTTGTTCCTTGTAAACGCATATTATGCAGCAAAAGGATAATATTTACTACGACAAGTCATGTTTCATCAGCAGCCATGAAGCTGAAGCTTTTAAATGAGATAGACAGGAGCAAAATGTTGGCTTGTTGGTCGGTCTTGTTGAATGCGCTCTTTTGTTCTGCACAACACCTCATTAAACGTGAGGACTCACCTTGTTTTCTTTGCTGTGTGACAACAACTACACAAGAGACGTTACGTGATTATTATATGGAACAAGTAAAAAAAAGTTATGTCAACTTGTTTTAGTCGACTGAACTAATAAACTCGTCATCAGCAAGCACAGCTTCGTTGTTGTCATTGATGGGAAATAAGGTATGTAAGTGGGTTGGCATGGAAGCTTCCTTGGTTGGTTGGGTAAAACAATTCTTAGAATAAGTTATGATGACAGGGATTGTACGGTTCTCCCGCATAATATACTTCATCAAACAAAACAATCTGCTCGTTTCACTCAATTGAGCATATATATATGTATTGTTAATTCAGCGTAAAATACCGGAAACCAAATTTACGGGGAAACTAAATATTACACAGCAGCCACCTTGCCAAATCAACCCGACCTTTGCTTGTCGCAATTTCCTTTGATGTTGCGTTTCATAATTACTGATATGGCGACGATGAATGATGAAGATAAAACAGGGGATCAGTAAAAAACAAGAAAATGTTTTTGCAAAAGTCTTTTTATGAAATGTCCATTAGTATAAATTTGCAAGGGACAAAGCAGCTATTGTTGCCTTTCTAAAATGCATGTTTTTTTCTTCTTTTAATTGACATATTGTTTAATTGTTCCATAAAAAAGGTTGATTTTTTACGCAAACAGTGGTTGCATGAGTGAAAAAGAGGGATGAACAGAATTTGGAACAAATTTGGAATCACCACCTTCAAAAACCACTACAAATTCATTATAAATTTTTTGGTGGAAACGGCTTGGTGGTGGTAGTGCGGTATTGTACTCTGATCCTGTCTGCTAATTTGAGCTAATCCCTGTGCAAATAGGAAATTAATGAGGTGCACACTCTCTCGCAAGATACTGCATAACACGCACTCTCATTCATGATAACACCCTCATAAACATCATCATCGTTGTTATTATTATTATTTATACAAATATGGGCATGTCTCCTTTTTGCTCGTGTTCCTCTTTGCCGTTATATTCCTCCTCGCTCACTTCACTTGTGTACTTCTGCTAATAGGAAAAACGTCAAAAGCAAGGTTTTTCAATGTGGAAAGAAAAGAAAGAAAAAAAGGGCCATGCGATGCGTTAGCTGTCTTTCAACGTTCAATGCTCATAATCCATATTGACACGCATTTTTTATTTATTAATGTGCGGCGATCATGGTAAAATTGTAAATGAGTTTTTGTTCGCTCGCTTATATTCTCATGGCTTCTATATATAAAAGCTTTTTATATCATTCATTATGCTATGGTGATTCCCTAAAAAAGAGGAAAAAAAGGTGTTGTTGCTTTTTGGTGGTGTCTACAAACTACTACGACATGTAACATTGACAATGAATGAATGAGGCACGTACCTTTTATTATTATTCCTCCTCGTAACAGGCATGAGCATGGCATGTCATTTTAATTATAAATTGGGCATCCAACAGTGTGCTCTTCACTTTTCCATAATATCATTTATCTCTTATTTAGCAGATATATAGATAGATCCTTTTTTACACTCACAAACAATTTTTTTTCTTTATTTCTTTGTTGCACTCACAATTATTCACACACTCTGGGCATATAAAGGTATGTTATGTAGGTAAAATGGATTATTAGCCCTTGAAAAGTAAAATTAAGTTAAATCGACTTGGGTTGTTGTTGTTGATGATGATGCTGCTGCTGGTAATGAACCTTTTTGCAATGTAATTTATACTCTGATTTTGATTGGATTCGTGGTTTTGCTCTCACTTGGATGTCGAGATGAACGATGAACGAGTTAATTCAAAGTGTATATATTGATGTAGGCTGTGTTGCAGTTTAGTATGTATAGCCTTGATTTAACAAGAAATTAGCATTTCAATTTAATTACGTATATAGTTTCGTACATTCCTCTGAATCAAGTCTCCGTGAGAAATAAATAGGAACAATTATTATTTTGTCAATATAGAAGATTGAAACACACAGGTGGCGGCGGCAATTTCCTTGAAAAAGAGTTTGCTTTTAGTCTTTGTTGCAGTGTATTAAGTAAGTAAACAAGTTGGATTTTTTTACCAATTTAGATTGACTTTTGTCATTTAAGAAGTAGTTTCAAAAGTAAATATGTAGTTTTTACAATATAATTTATTTTTATTGTTGATTTACTACTACCATCATACACGATACACACATTAATTCTCTTTCAGTTGATATACCTATTAGCGCTATAGGGCAACCATAAAATTTAATTTTAATGCACAAGAAATGGATCAATGACTCATTACATACAATCCAATCACGGTAAGTGTTATTCTCTCCTTTTGCCTTGCATCCAGATTTAAACAAGTCTGTACATTTATAATTGATAACCTTGACAGAACAGCAACTGCATTAAAATATATTATATTATATGTTTGTCGTCGCCATGAAACTTTTTTTTGTGTCAAAGTACTTGAAAGTTTTACTTTTGCGCAGGACAACAACCAAAGTAATCGGTTAAATGGAGAAGAAGAAAAAACACTTTCGGTTATGGAATGGGATGTGATGATAACGTAACATTATATCATCACATTATCATCTAACATACGAGACCACCCCTACTGCAAGTTAGGTAGTAGAGTAAGTAAGTAAGCTGGATAGTGAAATGGACAGTAATCGGATTTTAATGCGATTAAAACAATCGTCTCGTTTCTGAGTGAGTAAACACATGCCACCTTCACCATAAAAAGTGCCGAGCCGACCAACCACTATTGCAAAATTACTTGTCCGGCTCTATTCTCCCCTTCTCTTTGTGCTCGGCTTCTTTACTGACAACTTTACTCACAAACCAAACATTACCAGCTTTTTATTATTAATATTATTTTTTTGCAAAACGAGAGCTCAAGTTATCTGTCATTCACATTTCATGAAAGAAACGGCAGAAGCAGTCCAGACGATGATGATGAGCTTGTTGACGGATGGATTGTTGTTGCATGGGATATTATTTGCATGCATTCAAGTTTTGTCCGGCTGCTTGGTTTTTACAGCAGAGATCACATTTGCACACAACAGAAGCGGTGTATAATATGGATCATGAGCTTTCCAAGAACAAGAGACTTTAAATTAGATTAGTATTTTTTTCAATAATGTTATCGGAATATAGAAGCAATAATTATATCATCGTCAATGTTGAATGGCTCGTTTCTCTCTGAATTAATGTCTATCTATCCGTTTGATATTATTTGCAGTTGGTTGACTGCCTAGACTTGTTGTCACATGTCACTTTAGAATTCCACTCACATTCAACTTTTCATCTGTCAAATAAACGAGCATTTAACCAAGTCATGCATACATCTGTCACCAGTTTTATTATTTTTATTACTGTTATTAAATTAGGCTTGAAGGCCAGGCTCTCTTTTATCGTCAAAGCCTCTATATTTATAAACACATATCATACTACAGTATTATTAGTTATTTAAAGCAGTTGCCTTTTATATTCCAATAATTTAACGTGCTATATGACACATATAGGTAGTTATATGTTCCCGCTAGCTTTCACTTATATAAACTCTTCTCTTTTTAGGATTTCACTTCTTCACTTGCTTCGCCAACTCCAGTTCTCATAACTTACTATTGCAAATAATCATATTAGTACGTTTTGCTTCTTCTCTGCTTTTAACTGACTTTGTCTTCAAACCCGAATTTGCACACTCTGCTCTCTCCTCCACTGAATCAGCGACAACGAACGACACACACTCTTTTAAGCGAAAAGGAATGAAAGAGGCGGCAGTGCTGTGGTAGTACAAGTCTCACGGTTGAACACAGAAACGACACTAACAACACTTGCCAATAGGATGATGATAGTAATGATGATGATGGTTGTTGGAGTATGTAGAAACGGAGCAGCGGCAGTGTTGTAAGTCGCAGCAGCAGCAGCGTTGCTGTTCTTTTGCAAAAGTTGAGCTGCTCAAAGTATAGCGGTTGTAGAAATAGCAGTCCTACTTGGTTTAGTTGGAGAAGGCAGCGGAAAATGGCAATTGCAAACTTTGCAGCGTAGCGTGAGCGTGTACGTTCATCATGAGAGCATGATGATTTTACTTATCATCATCTCACATGCATGTGGACTTGTAGAGATGCAGAAGAGTTGCTTTGTTGTTCGAAAGATTATCAGCGGCAGAGAATCATCATGACAGGGCCAAGATAAAAAGAAGCGGAGAAGAAGGTGATGGTTTTTCTTTGTTTTTCTGATGCTCCTTTTGCGCTGCCTGTTTCAAACTATAGTTTTATTTATCATGCAAAAAGGAGAACCTGGTCTTGAGGATCCTATACTTTTATGCTGATCATCAATTTCAGGAATACTACAGTAATATATTATATTACAGTTTATTAGCTGTAGTAAAAAAAACTGATGAGGAGAATGATGATGATGAATAAAAATGTAAAGGCTTCTGCAGTTGTCCTGTCCCTTTTTTCTCCATTTCAACATCTTTTAGCTCGTCTTCTTCGCATTGTAAACAATAAAATGTTATTGAGGATTTTTTTATAGATTTTTCTAAACAGATATAATTTTTTTAGTTTGCTACTGCTCCTCTCTGTGATTACCGGGTTTTGATGTAAAGAGGGACATTATTATTATTATGGACAATTGAAATAATAATATGGACTGGCCAACCGGAGTAGAGAGGCTATGAAACAATGTGCATTGTTATGCTTATTATTGTTATTATTATTATTGGGTATTGTTACTAGTGTTTTCGCTGTTGCAAATATATTTGGTTTGGATTGTTATTATTATTGCTGTTGTATTGATAAATGCAAAAAAAGAGATGAGTATTGTTGCTGCTGCTGCTAAATACTAGGTGTACGCGCAGGCAAGTTGTTTCTTGAGTTGGGGTCGTAATAAGCAGCAGTAGGACCAGTTATGATGATGTCAGTAAACACGAAGAAGAGGATGTCATGATGTTTGATGCAGATGATGATAATAATAATAATATTGCTATTAAAGTTGATGATGATCCGCTCATCATGAGAGACGATAGTGATTATGATCAAGTCAGTCAGTCCATTTAGGCAACAAAGTGATGGCAATGGCAAAAAAGGTATCTGCGTTGTTAATGATGATAAGAAGACGATGCTTTTTTAAAAAGAATCTTTTTATTGCAATGTGGAAAGGTGATCACGTTCTCTTGGTAGTATTGAATAACAGGTGAAGAAGAGTAATTTGATTAGATGAAAAGATTACTACACTGCGCTGTCGTGGCCAGTCTTTTTGCTTTCAAATATGCAGCAGCAGCAGTGATAATAATAATTGATAATGAGGACGATGATTCTGATGATGAGGACTATAAGGACGACATAGACAAATTGAAAAAGAAGTTAGCTTGTTTTTATTGCTGCTCAAAATAATTTGATTCTTTGGCTGTGATTACTTAATCATTTTATTACTCCCACGTATACATCATAAAAATATCGATATGACCACGCAGCAACATTTATTGATGATGCAAGATCAATGAACGAAGAAACGCGCACACCAACAAAAAAAATTCTTCAGTGAAAAAAATGTATTGATTTTTTTCCTGGAAGTGTAATTGGCAATGGGAACAATATATTATTCGTTTTAATTGAAACGTCGTGTTTTTGGATTGGTTTGCTCACATGGCTAGAAATGATGACAAGACTGATGACAGTTGCCTGTCCACTGTTTCACTCATCACACAGCAGTCATCACATCAATAAATGCCTTTACTATTTTTTGCATAGCGTCGCTTCCAAGAAATAAAAGGATATCTGCTTATTATGCTACTTTTTGACAAGTGTGTGGGCAGGAGTAAAAAATGATTATGATTTTCTTTTACGATGAGATAAAAATGATGGTAATAATATGTATGTAAGTAAACACGCACATTGGCACACATACACAAAAAGGTAGATAGGTATAGACACAAAAAACTTTTAATTCAATGCAAATCTTGTTTTATTGGATACAGTCAATTTGTGAAATTGCATGCTTAATTTTTACTAACAGAAGTGCAATATGTATATATATTTTGCATACGTATATTTATAGTTTGATTAAAGACTGACACACTTTGATGGTGGTAAGGATCAAGGCAAATCACGGAACACTTTTTCTTATATTCCTTATCGCTAAATAACAAAGCGAAAGACTTTGCATGACATTCCACCGAAAGTCATACCCACTGTGTACTTGTTTTCCGGCTTCTCTGCCAACTTGTATGACACAAGGTGTCATTCGGTTCACTTTTCGCCGCTGGAGCACATATTCTCTCTTTCTCTCTCTATGAAACTTTATACTAATTAACTTGTTACAATAATTGCAAGATTATTACTCCTATGCCTATGATTAACCTATTATCTTGTATGTGTAAGTGATGACAAAAAGCACAAATGTGAGATAAATGCTGATGACGACTAATAATAAAAAATTAATTAAGTATACGTGAATAATAAGGCTACACACGGTTTGTCGTCTGGTATACTACTGTGTTTTCATGGATGATATTATTGTTATTATTGTTGATGATCTTCCCTGTTTCGGTCTCTCGCAGGTCTGTTGATGTTGACGAGGATGACAAGAAGAAGATGTGATGTGAAACACTATCAGACTAGCTCTCACTCAGTAAAGGAGAAACAGAGAAAGAGAGTCAGTCAGCATTACATATTACACGTAGGTATAGATGTACACATGCAAAGGCTTTCCTTCTCTCTCCGTACATGTTTTTTTTCTCCCTTTTTCCAGCAAATACAATACCTACAATAACATGATCATCATCTTTTACTTTTATACCATTCATGCATGCACCTACACGGAGCAGACATACAGACACAAGAAACACAATACAATGTTTCTTTCTAAAAGCAGCAGACTTTTCTCTTTCCAGAGAGGTTTTTTATTCATTCCAAAGGAGCAGCTCGCATACAGTCAAAGAGGGTATTACGCTGTGTATATGTATGTGGCGTTTTTATCCTTGTGCTCTGTATATCCACATCACCGTTGCCGCACACACACCGACTTCAGTGAAGAAAAAAAAAGGAATGGAAGGGTAGCCGTTTTTGTACAATGTGTGGTGGTAGTAGTAAAAAAAAGGAATCAGTTTCCTCATAATAACGCTACTGCTCCAGCTTTTCTGGCTGGATACAGCAATAATAACAATACATATATAATATATGTGTAAAGTGTAAAAGGAACGCAATGGAGCAAGTATAACGGTGGCGGTGGTGGTGTTGTTGTTGCTGCTGCACTGCATTGCTAGAAAAGATACTGGGTTTCCTCCACACACACACTTGAAGTGAGTCTTGGATGGAGGAACCGCACACTGGAGAAAGGAAGAAAAAAAAAAGGTTTCTGTTGGATATATTAGTATGTACGGAAATGGAATGTAGACAGGGAGAGTGGATATTTATATATTATGTATATGCTCCTAATAGTGGACAAATATGCTACTAGTTAGAGAAGAGAACTTGGAGAGAGGACAGCTGCTGATTCAATATGTAATTCTGACATGACTTAGGTATACAATATATTATTGAAGGAGTTGTGTTTCTGTTGTGTGGACTACTGACTCTCTGTCTCTACGTGGACTCTGCTATTTGCTATGCTGCACAATATGCAATGCAAGAGCATGTAATATAAGAGTAGTAACAACAACACGGAGAAAACAACAAAAGATTCACGACGGGATAAGATGGCGGAAGCAAATGGATAGAGGGAGAATTGTTAATATTTTCCGAGTTTTCCATATATAAACTTCTCTGTAAGTATGTCTGACGGAGTAGTAGGTAAAATGTGGAGTGGTATATTACGTAATTACAGAAAGCTCTCTCTCTCTCTCTCTCTGTGCATTTTATATATATCCATGCATTTGTATATAAATACATGCATACGCACCACACAACAGCTCTCATGAACTGAATAGATACTACTTTTTTTGTTCTTTTTTATTCCTGCTTCTACTACTTGGTGGACTAAATGTACTTCAAGTTGTAAGCTTTTGCTTCCCATTGAAAACTCGGCTGCTATGTGACTGCTGTCTGCGTGTCCGTAATAAATTGTGTGTTGTGTCCCTTTAGAAAATCCAACCGGAGAATGTGCTCCTGCCTAAGTATACCTAAGTAAATCCAACTCTGTTTTCTGATGCTCCTGGAATGAAAAGTATACACGTAAAATGTTATATAACGGAGATATACATGACTGGAAAATATGAATGGATAAAATATATACGTAGGCCATGCAGACACACAAAAAAAGATATATATTTGTAGATTGAGAAGGGGAGAAAATGCTGGTTAAATATCATCATAATCATCAGGCAGCCAGATTGTGACTGCGAGTTGGAAATGTACGGAGAGGAGAATAGAAGCAGATAGAAAAGGAGAGAGAGTTGCCTTAAATACGAGCGTGAGTGGAGTATACACGGAGAATTCCACCGTTAGAAAAGGACTTGTGTAGTAGAAAGAGAGAGAACGGCAATGATTACATTCTTCTTTTTGTGGGATATGCCATATGCGTGCGTATAGTACGGTCTGATGAAAGGGAACTTACTTTACTTGTCTTGTAGTTTCCATGGGAGTTCGCTTTTCCAGCCATAATAATGCCAGACAACTTCTACACATATTATACATGTGTATATTGTTAAAACATATTTGTTGACTCATTCCATTTTCCTCTTTTTAGTACACTGGATATGCATGGTTGTGTCTTCCTCTTCGTTGTTGTCGTCCTCGTTCTCGTCATATTATTCCCAACAACAAAACCGTATTATCCATCTCTGCTTTAATGCGCCTTGTCGTGTGTGTTTTCTCTCATATAAGTATAGATGTAGGTATGCATATATTTGTTCTCGGGCTTTATGCAGTTAGATTTTCATTTTATGCACAACACGCGAGAAGTCTGTCGACAATATTTTTATTGCTTTTACCCTAATAACCAATAAGAATATATATACATACCGATATAACATGTATATTTGATATTAGTTGTGTCTACACTATTGTAGCATAATACATAGGTAAATTCTCGGAAGAAAAATCTACGCGAGCAATTTTTGTAGAAAACGAAAAATTGGATTTTATACCCAAGTTTCCACAATAAGTCTTTAGAACGTGTATTTTCCTGAGAATGGGAGAGAGAAAAACCCTTCGCTTCCATTCCAATTTTTGCTACTGCTGCATATATACATCTAACTTGCATATTATTGTAGCCAAAGAGATAGAGCCCAAGTATCAAGAGGACTAGACTGCGCTTTAAAACGGCATAATATAATGCATTCCAGCCCCTTCTTGGACTATTTCCTTTGGAACAACAACAGGAGAAAAAGGATTCAGCACACAAAACTTTGTAGCCGCGATGATGAAAACCGTGCTATAGTGGTACAAATATGTTAACAGTACCTGTTTATATATAAATATGATGCGTTTGTTATACTTCTCCTTATATACTCACCGTCGTCTGCTCTCTGTGCATATATGTAAGTCTATAAATGGAGCATTGTTGGATTAGTTGAACGTGAGCAGTGAATTCACTCAAGTGAATTGTATGCATATCACATCACCAGCTTACTCGCTACTCCTTTGCTTCCTCTTCTTATTTCTTTATCCTTTTCCCAGTGAAAATGGAAAGAGTCAGTGGCAGCAGCAGCAACAGCAGTTATGCGACTATAACACAATAAAGGCTTTGCACTTACTTTCTACTTGCTACATTGGCAGAAGAGAAACAGGAATGCATGTATCAAGTATCTTGCTGGATTCGCGATGTCGTATTTTACATTATGATTATATGATGTTGATACCGAATTTAATATGATTTTGCTTTTATGTCATACCAGTCATCACGATGGTCGTTCCAGCCGTACTACTCGCATTTTGGGTAAATATGAGTGGCTTTCGAGTTGATTGACCCTCAAAATAACTTTCGTTTTTTTGTTTGGATAGTGTGGTGTCCTCTAATTATTAAAACCACAAAATGCAATTCTTACTTATAAGTAGTGTCGTGATAACTGTCATCATTAACAGAAATTTTATGAGTTCAGCATTTTGATTTATGATTTGTTTGTATTTTTTCCACTGCAATCAACTTTGGCTATTCGTTTACCTGAGCCTGAGCTACTGATTTATTTCATGGGGTGGTATAGTTAAAATTAAATATTAATGAAACAAAGAGGATGATGAATGGGATGTATAGATTTAGAGGGTCCGTCAACCTTAAAGGGACTCAAGGTAAGGTTAGTATGCAGCGGAAGCGCAGCGTTCTATTATAATAAAATGGAACTAGCTTAAAAGAAGGTGAGATGGCTACAGAACACGGGAACTATAACGGCAGGAGTGAATCCCTCGGATCCAAACGACAAGTAGATAGGAAAGTAGAAGGTAAAGCAGAGGAGTTTAAGATTTCCCATTGTGCAAAAAGAAATGTATACCAAAGGTAAATTTTGTATACTCCTATAGTTATAGTTAGGTTTCTATTATATGAGCTGCCATTATACACGGTAAATTTTGTAAGGGTAAAGTATACGGTTATATTATTATAGTACCTATTATAATAATGGCATATAAAGGTCTGTCAAAGGAAGCAGATACTTATCAAATGGGGAAAATGAAATGACAACACGCATATACACGTCTTCCCTGCGACTCTACTAACTCCTACATTTTTGCTCCTGTCTTTTGGGAAACTGTGCTGTGCTTCTTTCCTACAAAAAATCCACCAAAATTCCTTATAACTTGCCTGCCAGCTAAAGTTGGGAAGACGTTCCTATTTTTCCAGTTGTAACTCCGACCCTCCTTTATTCACTCTCTCAAGTACCTTTACAAATGCTTTTGCTGCTGCTATTGCTACTACTCCTTCTATTATTTAGAGAGTCACACGTAGTATCGCCGTCGTATCGCCCATGGCTCATTGCAGTAACAAAAAAATGTAAGCAGTAGCAGCGTATATAGTGGGGAGATGCACATTATATAATCCTGGAGTCTTACTGACATGAAGCATGTACCTACACTCTACTCACTAAGACTTCGGCACGACCAAGTGCGTTGTTACAGGAAGATTATACGGTGGTTGTAGAGGGAACGCATGGATGCAAGCACAAACTAACTTAAATACTTCTTCCCTTCCTGTGTTGTATAGGGCAGTGCATTCATTCTATTAACGTGTAGCTATTTTATCTGTTAAGCTATGTGATACGGAGATGACCGTGTATCCGTGCAAGATAAACATAGAACAGAAGCATCATCTCATCTTGTGTTGCTTCTGTTAAGGTGTTTTCTGCTCCTGGTCTCTTTTAATATTACGCTTGCTTCCTTTAATGAGTGTCATCCTCCTCGTGTGTTTGTGTGTGTATCTAGTTTTTTTTTCACTTTTCCAATTTCCTTACTAGGTTTGGCCTCACAAGCCAGAAAAAAATCCATTTTCTGAGATACTCGTCGTCGTCGTTGTCAGTTTGTGTGCGTTGTCAATATTAATGGAACATTTTTCTACTTACATTTTGCTTAATCACTGCCTCAGAGTAGTGTGCCGCGGAGATTATGCCATTTTCCTTTCGAATGCAATATACTTAGCACAGATTCTTTCCACAGTTTTTGATGCAAGTATACTGGAAATGATGGGAGGAGTAGTAGGGATGGAAACGGGATGAGTCCAGTATGAATGAAAGTCATCCTATCACCAAGTCACCATGAAAGCCCATTATTATCTTGAATGTATGTAGACACGCAGACACACAAAACTTGGAAAGGTTACTGGAATAATGGGCTGGAGTGTTTGAGAATATGAGCATCAAGCGGAAAAAATGTTTCAAAGAAAATCTCCAAAAATAAGAAAAAAAATGTTTGGCTAGATTTTGGAATGGATTTTTCTCCTGATATATATTATTTCAAAACTATATACAAAATGCATTCATACTGTACAAATGTATGTATGTACCTATTTTTATGGTGGTGTACCTATTTATTTATTTATGTATTCCGTGAATGCATCTAATAATCAGCCTGTCTGTTATTTTTACAGACTACTACCACCAGCTTTCACAGTGATTCATTTCCCTTGTGGCGTTTTTCCACTCTTCGTCATTCAAAACTGCTACTGCTCTGCTGCTGGAGAATAAAGCGAGTGCAATGCAAAGTATTTCTCTCTGTGTGCAGGCACGACAGGCGAAAACCGGATGCGTTTTACGTATTATCAACCCACAAAAGAGAAAAGAGACATGACGAGTGTACGCTCGTATGATCTCCTTGCTGTCGTCTCAACTGAAGGCATTCAAAAAAATACGCTTTGGGTGGTGAAACAAAATTCAAGAGAGCAAGTACAGAAGCAACGTTGACTGGAGGAAAGATAGGGTAGTTGCAATTATTATTATTCTAGTACACATGCAGCAGCAAAGCAGGGAAATGGCAGTTGCAACGTTCAACATCATATGTATTTACCAAAAGGTAGAATTTTTTACATTTTCAAAAGCTGAAGTGAAGCAGAGAGTTGGTGAGAAGGGAGACAGAGAGAGATAGAAAAAAAAGAGGATCCATTAGATTTTCGAGCCCCTCAGAGACAAGTCTTCTCTACTGACTGAATCCAACAAGCTCCCTATTCACACCGAGTATGATTCCATTGTATGATGCATACCAAAAAAATCAACTCACACGGAAGAGAACGACGAATATATACTAAATACGCTGTGCACACGCTGTTATAATATATTTCTGCTGTATTTCCTCGCAGAGAGAAAAAAAGAGGAAAAACCCCTGCTCAGCTTACACACCGTTAACTCAAGCCAGGCAAGCAGAAAGGCAAAGTCCCAGGACAACAACAAGCTCCAGAGCAAACGGCAATAATGAGAACATTGTTGAGTATACAATGCGTTCCTTTCTATGCCTGTGTGTGTGAATGGAGGATAAGAACGGAAATACAAACGGAGGAGAGGAAAGGGAGAAGGCTCACGGCTCTCTCTCTCTTTCTCACACACAACACACATAAAAAAATACACAGAGTCAGAGCAGAAAAGTGAACACATACTGTACACACATGGCACCATCACCAAAAATTCCAAGAAATGCATGGCGATGACGGTGGTGCATGGCTTGCATACATATACAATATATGTGTACATTCTACCATATAGACACACACTCCTATGCTCTACTGCTGCCATGCTTGTTCTAAACTTTTTAACTGGAAAAAGGAAAGAAGAGCCTCTCTTTGCTTGGTTGGCTTTGGCCACTGTAATACTACACGGCTGAATGAGTAGAAAGAGAGAAAGAGTGAGAGGAGACGAGCGGTTTTTGTAAGTTCATGATATTCTCTACACAGGAATATCTACAACAGCAGCAGTGAGAAGACTCTTTTCCTGATACACACAGGGTAAAAGCGGATGATAACGACAAGGATGATTTTGATGGAACTGGAAATAACGGGGAGGAAGTCTCTACGCATAGTTTTGCTATGTGTGTGAGTGTTGTGTGTGCACTACACACAAACATCCTATATATAGTTATCATCATAGTGCATTTTACTCACATTTCCAGCAGCTCTTCTCCGGCTTTTGTTGTAACAGAGAAACCCTTTTTTCATCCACCGTCATCACCACCTCCACCACCATGAGAAGAGATCCGCGTGCTATGCATGCAAGCATGATTAAACCATGTTGTTCTGATGCTGATCGTAGATCGACTACTGTACACGGTGCTTATTGTAGAAAGCTTACATATGTGCACCAGGACACATTGCAGGAGGAAAAATTGAGGAAAAACATAAGATTCCTCTTTTCTCTCTTTCCAGCTCTCACTTTTCGGATTCTCGTCCAGACTATTATTGAATGCGTGTAGTAGTAGCGTTTTCCTATCGAGAAATTTGTGCGTAGCGTAGTAGCATGGTCGTCGTTATAAGTTGGCTGTGGATTTGTTACATTACAACAACGAACAACAACAGGAGCATGGACGGAGAGAGAGAGAGAGACAGCCATTTAAAGGGACGAGGAAAGCGTTTGGAATTAAATGGAAAATGAAAGAAATGACTGTAAGCACAGAGTACACACCGTCGCTCTGTAGCATTTTCTTCCGTGAATGTAGTAAGCGCACTCTGTTATATAGAGTGCTTATTGCGTAGATATCTAGGTAGAAAGTATATATGCACGCATGCATGAATGTATATCTCTGCTGTATGAACTCCTGGAGTATATATTTTCATTTCCCATTCCCCTTTCTCTCTTTCTTTCTTCCTTTGAGTTGAACTGAACTGAACTGGATGTGTTACACGACATGGTAATACGGTTAAAAAACGCATGGACGAGCATATTATACGTTGCCAGTACTCACGTTTGAGTTTTTTTCTTCTTCTACGAATAATCTTTTTTAATACACACAAACGACTGTAGTAAAAAGTACCTACAAAATATTTTCCCCTACTGCTACACTGTACGCTACGGACCTCTGATTTAAAAGTCGAGAATGTTACTGCTTCTTTTTGTAGGTAAGTCAAAGTTCTCGTGGAAGAAAATTCCTGATGCTGCCGTATAATAATGTCAGAGATGCCAGTGTGTACCTACCACTTATATATAAATGCCTACTACTTGCCTTCATATTCATCATGTCCAGTTTGTGTCAGCTAGGGTGGAAAATCGGAAATAATGTGGAAGCAATATGATGTGCATCCAAAGTAAAATCCTGTGCTCTGTCAAAGTACATTCCAAATATATCGGAAGCATTTTTATGCAATTTTATCAACCTCGTGCCATATTACCAAACCATAAAGGGAAAGCGAAAGTCCTCCTGTCCTTGTCTGTCTCCCATCTGATATCCACAAGTTTGGAGAGAGTAACGATCAAAACTTGTTTTGGTACTTTGTTAGTGGAAAAAAATTTAATGTCAAGAAAAAGAAAAGTTTATTGGTGCTCAAAACTAGATATTATTTTGTAGGTAAATATCACACCGCTCTCGGGTGACTCCCACGTATATATTCCCCGTCACTTGGATATACCGTTTTATTATGAACGCACGCTGGGTTTTTTATTTATTTCTCTTCCGCTTCACTAGTATGTGTACCAGCTTTCCCCAAATTTTCATCCGAAATTAATAGAAAGTGTAAACCACACAGGCATTTACCAGCATTCCCATGCACATAATTCGTCCCTGTGAGAGAGAGCTTAGGTCCCCTGTCTAATATCAGCCAATACTACTCAACATGTTGTTTTTTTTGCCTATTTTACATAATATGTGGGTATGCATTACATATGAAGCTTGTGCTGCTTTTGGGAGAGGATTACTACAGTTCTGTATGCAAAAGTTGCATTTTATCCGGAAGGACTAAACTTGTGACTTATATATACTCCGTGTGTCCTGTATATAGCTGTTTTGCCGCCGGATCAACTAGAATTGAGATCTCTTCGTAATAAGCAAAAAAAACCGCTTTACTTCCCCTGTTACTCAGGATAGAAAAGTTCATTTTTTCATCTTGTTTTTTTTCTGTTGCTCCTCTCAAAACACATCCTTCCTATTTTCTAAAAAGAAGCTAAAATTTCGAGGAAAAAACCTCATCTATTTCGTTCCAACTGTAAAATGTTCCAGAGGCTTGGGTTCGTACTCAAGTGTGGTGTGGTTTTGGCCTGGAAAATGAAACGGTTGTACGTTTCAAACGTGTAATGGTATTCATTTTATTAGTCCAGTAGCGGCAACGGTACACGTTCAATGTGATATTACCACCACCACCACCACCACTGCTGCTGCTTCTGTTGCTTGCTGCTAAGCTGCCGTTGTTGTTTTTTCTGCCATATTATGGTATCCATAATAAGTTGACGGTTTTTGCTACTACCATCGCTTCTACCAACCACCCTGCTGCTGCCGTAGAGTTTTTCTGGTTTATTTGTCTCTCACTTTCTCGGTGCACATTTATAATGGACGTGATGGTGGTATGGCGGCAGCACCACAACAGCCGCCACTTTCAGCGACTTTCTTTTCATTTTTGGCTGACTCACACCACCACAACAACACAGACAACAGCGAGAGTATGTGCTTTTTCATAATGTACTCAATACTACTGCTTGGTTTGCTTGGTGGATATTTTCACAGCGAGAGAGAGAGAGAGAGAGAAAGACCGAGAAAGGGCCAAAAGAAAAAAAAAGATAGAGGAAACAAGCCAACACTACTGGTAAACTCGTACCCTCATGAAAAGAGTGGCTTAATCATTTCCCTTGTATCAAGCTGCAAGGGGGAATACATTGGGTAACAGAGGGGAAAATACGGAAAATAGAAAATGAGATGAAAATAAAATGACGACGATGACCATGCAATGTAGTAAGCTTGGCAGCCTTGTGGTATATACGTACCTACCTACGTGTATTGTGTGCATGTCTTTTTCTATCAAAATGCTTTGAGACTAGTAAAGCTTTAAAGTACAAAGATGAAATTACATTTTCCCGTTTGCTAGTTATATATTTAAAGTGTCTCGCTTTATATAGAGTTTTCTCTCTGATTGCGTTCTGAACTACTACCACCACACGAGAGAGCGAGAGAGGAGGACAGAGGAAAAAGTTTAACTTTTAGTTTTCATGAAAGTGACAACAAAAACAGCAAGCCAGTATATTTTAAGGAACTTGCTCTTCCTGACATAGTTTTTTGCTTGCATGCCACATTAGGATGAGTATAATCGAAAATTACGCGCAAAAAAGTAGGTACGCTTTTAGTAAAAAATGTATGAAATTCTTAATAAGGGAGAGCAAAACATTTTATTTTTATTGCGTGATTAATTTTTTAAATAGCTTCCGCTTTAATTTGTTTCTTTGCTGCAGTCCAAGTTTGGAAACTGAAGAGCAAGCAAATTTTCTTGGGACGAGGTCACCCTCCTTTCCCGTTTGAAATTAAATGTTCTGTAGCGAGACAGAGCCAACCGAAAGAAACGAGCTGGCTTCTTGGCCTTTTTTGAAGGTTTACTACTTCTGCTGCTTCGAGAAGTTGAAGGTTCTTCGGTGACGACTGAAGAAGCCCCAGTTAGTTTTGTAACAAGAAATCGTCCGATTGAATACGTTATGCTGTCCATTCTCATGACGATATTGACAGTTACGACGCAGTAACCACTAACAAAATAGAACAAACTGTGGAAAAATTCGGGCGCCAATTAACTTCCGAATTTGTTTCTACTAAATAAATAAGAATATTACGTAAATATTGTTTTTTTTTTCTGGAAAGGATACTATTTATGGTGACTTACCTGTAATTAAAATTGTCTGAGTCACGTAAGTATTTGCCCTTTTTTCCAAAATGGCGAGGCTAAGTTGATAATAATCCCTACTTTGTCTACGTGTTTAATAAAGTTGCAATTTCCTCACATATTTAGGTAATTTAATGGTTCTCTGACAGTTTTATCTGTGCCAGCATTTATATAATAGAACTAAGCTGAGGAGTATGTGCCAAGAGAAGATTTCTAACTATAGACCCGGCTTTGTATTTTGTGGCACAGCCGTTTTTTAGGAATGAATGCAGCTCGCGATTCCAATCATTCCATTGTTTTCACATTTCATGGTTTATAGTTTCCTGTGACGGTATTTAATTGCGTATTATGCTATTCTGCTGAAAAATCCGACCGTCTTGGAAATTAATAGCGATACATTGAGCTTCCAAATTACATATTGTGCCAACGTTCACACACACAGGATTGCCTCTGCTACTATATTGCTGAGCGTGTGCATTCCATTTAAGTAAAGGACATTCAGATAAAAAACATAGTCCGACGAATGCAATGCAAATGTCAAGAAAAGTTTTTTAAGCTGTTATAATGTAAATGGGCAACACGGTACGCCGTCTATTCGACAACGAGCAACCTACGTGCTGGGAGCTACCGACTTGTAAAGCTGCTTCAGAGATGGTGGCACAAGAGAAACGCTTGGGTTAAAAAAAATTCTATGTGTCTACGAAAAACCCATTCCGAAGACTCAGATACTCAGATCATCATCCTTAGCCTCATCAGTCCGTCTCCATTCATCATATTATATACATCGTTAATTTATTATGATAATAATAGCCTGTGAACAACCATTGTTAAAACTCTTTATGGGTTTGTTCCTAAGAAAACAACAATAATAGAAAAGGTTAATGCACTATGAGAAACAATTTGCATTATAAGTGCTATTTATATGATAATAGTCTTTAATATTATTATTACTTTTGTAGCAACACGTCATCGGTAGTAATCATCAAATGCTCCTAATAATTTTGCATTCATTCTCAAAAATATCCTCTTCCAACTCCTGTTCAAGTTAGTATTCTTTACTTGTGGCTTATTTCAGCAGCACAGCAGACCAGCATGTCGTCGTCGTCCTCTATTCCCATACACAACCGTTCAACACGCTATATCCCAACCGTTCCCCATTCCTTTCGCCACCTATTCAGCACCCATCAAATGTCTTAGACTGCCACAGCTCCGCACAGACATTCTCTTCTTGAATCCCTCAAAATTTGTACAGGTGGCTCACCCAGTCTCGTCGTTTCAACTCAACAATGTTCCTCTCTCTCTCTCTTTTACCCTTGCAAAATGCAAAACCCACCTACACACAGCTTATATAAGTTTTTTCTCTCGAAATATGTCTATCCTCAGTACAGCTTAAAAACAGAAGCATGTGGGCAAGCACACTAGGGATATATATGAATACCCTTTCTGCATACAAAAATGTGAATATATACACGATACAAAGTTACATGATGTCTATGTAAGAAGCATGATAATAATGATAGATTACCTTGTTTGCTCTATGTTATGGCAACATGTTTCTGCAGAAATGCTGTTCTCGCACACTGCTACTCCTAATAATATTTTCAACCTGATACAGAAAAGGTAGGCAGGTATGCCCAATATAATAATAATTCCCATACATACTCATATCTCCTTTTTCTTACCTGGTCTCTAACAATATATATTACCTACATGTTATGCATCTAGGTACATGATAATATTTATTTTATTATTGATACCAGCACACAGGTAAAAATCTGAAGGCATCAAACATTGAACATGTTTTTCATGTTCAGAGATAAAAATGATGAGATGACTACTCACATAGCGAGATCTAGTTTGCTTGCAGTTTTTTTTCCTGTGTGCAAACGCAAACATGATCCTCCGTGGGACTGACTGTACAACACTTTTTTCTGCTTACCTATCATATCATGCTCTCTAACACACACACTGCTTGCTTTTTTATTATACATTTTGAGATCTTCTTTCACCATCATCATTTCCATCCTCTTCACATTTTCTACATCAGGAGTAGAGAGACATTTTACACACACAAGTTGGATTACTCCAACATGAGCCACCGTGTCCTGGTAAAAGTATCATCATTTTATTATCAATACTGAGCCGTGTGTATATAGTATAGTAGGAGCAGCAGTAGCACAAGCACCACAAACAGAAAAGAGAGCCCTTGTGTTTGGCTCCATTCAGAAAGCAAGAAGAGTCGCACATAATCCCTTCTTGGAATTGAATTAAACTCATATCTTACGCGAGAGGAGATCATAATAATAACAATGAAGGCAGCTGATCAACAGAGTACAACACCGCAGCAGCAGCAGCGCACACACTGCACACAAGAGAAAACTGCCGACTCTTGTGCACAATTAAATAATACACACAATTAACTTTTTTGCATATGAGATAATAAGCAAATGATATAAATAGGTGGAGAGGTGATAATGTGTGATGTGATCATTTGCTCTCTGGTGTGAGTCAGAGAGAAGCGGTTATTAAAACCAGAGATTTTTTCGGAGAAAGTGTCCATTAAACAGTGTGAGTGTGTAAGAGAGAGAGAAAAAGAGAAAGGTTCACTCCAGAGCAGCACCGTTTTTTTTCGGATTACTTTCCAGGGTGAAAGGAATACAAAACTAAATCTTTTATTTTTCTCTGGAAAACATGGTGAAAGTTGAGGTATAAAAATATTTATGTAGGTATACTATTTTTTGGAGGGATGTGATAAGTAATGGATAATATGTACATTATAGAAGAAAAATAAAAAAAAGTGTGTGGGACGTTTTTTTTTGAAGAGGAAGTGTGTTATATAAAGATATGTTACGGGAGAATTAAAGAGAAATGGAGAAAATTGGTGGTGTGAACTTTGTGTCCTGTCGTATCATCAACAAGCTCAATAAACTGTTAGACAGTGAGCATTTTCTGGTAGTTCCCATTAGTGCGTGGATCGGTGTAAGACGATAAAAAATAGGGTTAAATTGATCAATTGGTGGGGGTAATCAGCTTAAAGGATTGAAATTGTGCTCAGGAAAAGAAGAGGCGTAGTTTAGTGTGCTATTAGGATATTTTGCTAAAATTGGTCTTTGTGCTAAATGATGTAACCATGTTCGTATTTTGGAAATGGACAAAGTGACACTTGAAGATTACCTATCATTCATTTTTTTCATTTTGCTTCAATCAACAAATTGTAAAGTGAACTCTTCTGTTCCCAAGAAAATTTGATGAACATAAATATAAACACAAAATTTTGTAATAATTCTAATATGTTCCAAAGTGTCATTATATATGCCTTAGCAAAATTATTGTGTAATTATCAAACACATCGAATGAAATGATTTTACGTAATGAATATACGCAATGGTTAAAGTCTAATTTGATGCAATTGATTGTGGCATAGTATGGAATCATATTTTTGGTGCTTTCCGTTTCATTATAAATTGACAAGAAACAATAGTTGTTACTATTTCTGATGCAAACAACGTAACCGCGAATTTTTACAGTGCGGATATAATACGTACTTACGCAATTCATTGACGTGTATAAATAAACATTTTTAATACATTATTTTAATCGGACGTGCACTGTTTTATAATTTGTTTGATGTGAAAAGTTTTCCCTGATTAAAAAGTACAACAGTTTAAAACAATTGACTTTTGTAATGGCAGCAGTAAAAATTCTTCTGGAGGTTACCAGGGTCAAGGATAAACAAACAAATACCTTGGGAATACATGGTACGTGTTTAAACCAAATAATATTTCATTTTTTAAAATTATAATTCCAGATAGCTTTTTGTTTGTCAATGGTCTTTCATGTGTACACAGAAAAAACGACTTTGTTGTTTGTTACACCGATTATTGCTCAATACTATGCTACATTTTTAAGGAAAAATATGTAAACCAAATAGGAGAGACATTCACGAATATTCTTTTTTCTACGACTGGTAAAAAAGGGTTCATACATTTCGCAACTTTTTTATAGTTTAGTGAACCTTACCAGTTACAACGTCAGTGCATAAATAAATTAAATCTTTATATTAAGAAATTTCGAAACCATCTTCCGGCCAGTTTTGTCGTTTCCAAGTAATCATTTCCATTATTATTATTATTAATGTAGATATGTAGGTATATTAATATTATACATTATTATGCGCAGCGAGTGGAATTGGAGAAAAGCAAAAAGAAATGTAACAAGTTTCTTTCAAATGTCTTGTGATCTTAAGAATTTAGACAGAAATAAATAAATAAATAATTGCAAACATGATCACATCTTCATGTCTTCTGATGATAACATGGTACAATGACTTTTGCAATTAAGCACGCTCTCATCCTTGTACTTTGTACAAAAAAATACATACACATATTTCTAAAAGAGTTACTTAACGCCACATGTATATACTATAAGAATTTATTATACAAACACCGATAAAATCATCAATCGTTTCTTCGAAAATGGCAAAATGATAACACTAGCATTTTTGAGAAATATCTGAATTTAAATCAAATACGTAGCTATAATATTTTCTGACCTTGTCAATCAAAAAGAAGGTTATAGGATCCGTTGAAAAATAATATTTAAAATAGTCAAAATATAATATATTTTTCCTCAAAACGTGTTAACAAATATTTGTTACGGTGTACACTGATCAAATATACAATTTCTGTCTAATCAATGAATGCCAATGTATTTTACCAAGTACACCGCTTAACAAGCTTCATTATAGATGCCAATGTTCATTTAATTTGAATAAATTCAAACCAGAATAAATAAATGATACTGAAAAAAGTTATCTTTTGTGCCGAAACGATTACATTAAAGAAAAGATGAACAGCCGTGCGTACTTTCAACCGCACTTTCTCAGTATTTTTGACGAAATACAAAAGAAGGTCAGACTGTCAACTTCAGAATCGTATAATCATACAAAAATATTAGTATTGATATTTATGAAACTCTTTTGTGTAGGCAAGTCAATCAACCATCAGCTTTTTATTAGTTTCGATGAAATCGCAGAGGAAGCATACATATATACATGCTATATTATGCAAGCTTTAAACTGATATAATAGCCACTTGAAAACTAGCCTATAAAAAATCCTCTCACCATTTCCATGTATTTTCACGCTTCACACTATCAACTATTTTTGTGCAACCAGACAGTTTTCATAATTTGTTGAGATCAAAGGCGGTAGCAGAACGCATATTGATGTAAAAAAAAGTAACATGATTCACGAAAAAATCATTTTTATTGCAAAACAAGTGACATCACTCTCTTTTTAAATCGAAAGTCGGTTATGTACTTAACTGACATAATTTACCTCCATGACCCAGGTATGTCCTTTATATGGGGTTTTGGTTGTGTGAGTGTGAAGCATTTGGAAGGAAAAAAATGTTTTTACATTTTTTTTGGTTTTTCAATCGGAATTTTAAATGCTTTAGGAATTCTTTCCGTACAGGTAGCAATCGTCATGGTAATTCAACAAGAAAATATTATGGCATATGGATATTATTGTTATTGGTACTTTTTCATTGCCGTTCTGGTACCACGAACTAGGTTTCCTTTTAACCCTTTCAAAAAAACCACAAGAAGGATGATGATCAGGAAAACACCATAAAAAGCCGCAAGGCTTCGGAATACATTATAGCCAGGATGGTCATAAAAATTATTATTATGCAAATTGGGAATGCGCATTTCAATCCATTCTCTGTCGAGTTTACGATTTACAGAATGAGTATCACAAGCTGTGTCTACAAAACGTAAAACTACTATTGACAATCTTTTAATTTTTTTATACAATTTTCAACTTTATCCAAATTATCGCCATAATATTTTTTATGTCAAAAATTATTTTATTGACCATCCTCGCCATTATTATCACCATTTTTTCATACCAGAACCCATGTCGACATTAGTAAACCATTTATTTTAATATCATTCATTATTTTTATTCCTCCTCTTGACTTTTTTTTGTTACCTGCCCTACTGCATCCTCTCCTTTTGTGATAAAAATCTGTAGAGAAAGATAAAAAAATCGAGGTGACCTGCTGCAAACTAAAACGAAGCAAAATCACTAAATCGCTTCTTTTTACATTACCTCAACATATTATATTGTTATTGTAATTGGATTTGTAAAAAAATAGAGGAGCATAGTAGTAAGTTGAGTCGGAATGGTGTGGTGACGGTGGAAATTTACGAATCGCTACACACATACACCATAGAGAACAAGTTATATAAAAAGGAATAAAAGGATACTAGTTAGTCCTCTCTCACTCCTCCGTCGTCGTCGTCCATCCATTTCATTCTTCTGTTGAACCAGGGCTTCTTGGAATTGCTATTAGCATCATTGCTCAAGATCCCACTTTGCTTACTTTGCACGCTGGTTCTGCTGCTGCTGAACTGAAGAGGATGATGACGATGACGATGATGATCGCAGGATGATAGAATGGCATGCTCTTGCCGTTACTACTACTACTACCACTACAGCTCTCTTATATCTCAGTTTGGTGTACAACTTTAGAAACATGACCGTGATGATGATAGTGTTATAGCCCATTGTGTACCAGCACACCAGCAGCAAGCAGAGCACAGGCATTAGACACAATGTGTACCACGCATATAGCCACAAAAGAGATACAATGTTCCATAATAATGGTAATAATACTGTTTAATAAAAAATGTATATAACTTTTATGTATCATCATCATCATCATTCTCTCTTCTCTCTTTAGCAGCAGCATCATGGCCATGCTTGCAATTTCTACAATGCAATCTAAATGTCGATATAGAATGCTGTATGTGTGGAAATAGAAAGGGAGTTGAAAAAGTGAAGGCTTTAGTTTTTCGCGTTCTTCTTCATGATCACCGCCGCAGCAGCTTTAGATACGTAGTTTGGCAAACTTCATTCCTTTATACTCATCTCTCTATCTACACATCCATTCTATCTTGATGTTGTATCCTCCATAGTCGACAAGAGAGAAAAAAGCATGCACAAACACAAACATGTATGCGTGGTTTTTTTTTTGGATGGAATCATTATTATTATGATGGTAGAAAAGTGAGTAAAAGATGCCTGATTATTTTGAAGATTCTCTGGGCTTCTACTACTTTACTGAAGTTGATGTCTTTTTTGCAACTTTTTGTGCCCAATAAATAATATCGTGCTCATCGTTATCATCTTTGAAGCAAAAAGAGGAAAATAAATTGCTGTTTTGTATGAGAGGGATAGAAATTTGGGAAGGAGAGAGAGAAAAAGATATTTACTGCGTCTGTCAAGCAACTATGCAAAAACTGCATGTTTACGTAAGATAAGCAACTACAGTAAGTATTACTACTAGGTACATTGATGATATATTTATGCGTGGATACATATTTGACAAAGAGATGATATTTTATGCAATAGGTGGATAGTTAGTTTGGAAGGAATGAGGCGCAGGTAAAATAGTTTTGGCTGGTGGCTCAGAGGAACGGAGGAGTCTGCCAATTTTATTTGGGAAGGAAATGAGTAGATGAGCAGTGCATATCAATCAAAATGAAAATTCATTCGATTCTGCTGCTGCTATGCTAATGTTGCTTGTCTTCTTTGTCGTAGTTTTAGCCAAATTATAGGGTGTACGGAATAGCGAGACAAGCAAGGTTTCAAGCTTAAATCCTTGTCCTTAATATTATGCATTAGATAATATTTATTCGTGTACGGATGAAAAAATGACTTTTATGATGTTCCTTTTCAAATCATCAAATCTCACCGTCTGTCTCACTCTATGTGTGTGTAATGCGTCCAATTTTTGCCTCTTGCAATTTTGTAGCTTGCTCGTTTTCTAAATTTAAATTATTCTGCAACAAAAATGCTACTTTATCCCCGAGTCTCTCTGCCCGTATCTTAATTAACACGATATCTCTGAAACAGCTTTGACTTGGTTACTATTCTAGAAAAATATTTCTGTAATTCAGTTTATTTCAGAGTTGATATGAATAACACGTTGGGATTTCAGATGTTAGCTTTATTGTAGGACAAATAGTCCTTCAGGATGAGTAAAAAATGTAGGAAACTGATAAAATATAATAGAGTATATCACTAAATTGACCATGATCTTGCACTGGCTTTGTTACTTGTAATAGTTAGTGGTAAAATAGGGGTAGCTATATTGTTGATTGTATGAAACGTTATGGTCATGGCGACGAAGACGCTGGCTAATGATGATGTTGGGTTTCTTGATATTATTTACGTGCTAACTTGCATACATACTTGGTTGAAAAGAGCCTACTTGAGAGAAGAGAGAGAGAGAGGGAAGGAATAGTTGATGTGGCGGTGGTCGTGGTCGAGGCTACTCTTGGACGCTTATTGGAATATGGAGATTATGTAAAATTCCTGCGAAAATTCGTATCAAGAATTAATATTAAAATTACTTACGACAAACAAGGCGAGACTCATCTTGCTGATGATGATGAATGAGGAGTAGTATGATGTTGCATTGTATGTTAGTGTCTGGTGGTCATTATATTGTCCATTCCTTTGCAATTTATTGTATCAAGTTGTTATATTACATTTATTATAGCATGTTATATGTTTATACATATAATTAGATATTACGTGCGCGTATATGTGCATTTTCTTTTGTGGTACTTGGCTTGCGCTGCTGCTGCTGGTCAAAAAATTAAGTTTTCTCATCTTTTGACTAACTCCACATTTCTCAGAAGCTAACCTTACAGATAAGATTCATACAATAAATATTTATGTACATTCAATAGGGAGATCTTATTTTACACCTACAAATGAACGGTGTAGATGTAGCTACATCACAACTACATCGTATCAGTTCTAGAGGCTAGATGTCGAAATTTGAAGGTGTAGGATTTGCCACTTTGTAGCTTCTGAAACCATATGATTGAAGCAAACAAAGCCAAATAAAGGGTTTGGTATCCAATTTATGTATTTAAATTTAAATTATTTCCGATCAATTATTTCTTTAACTGATAGTTTTTAGAATGTAATTGGATAATTAAAAATAGTTTGGCGAAGCAATCGTCATAATTATCATTTGTCATGAAAGGTGTCTTTGTAATAAGTTTAAGCTGACTCCGCCCCGTTGCAGAAAACAGCGGGGTTTTGATTTAAACTTTATGGGGCGAGATGAGTCAGTTTAGAACCAGAACTGGAAACAGAGACATGCTACAAAATTCTCCTAGAAACGGTGTAGAATGGGAAGATTTTTGTCAAGTACCACTATCCGGATAGGCTAGAAATGAACTCCATGCGGGGTTTTGATTTAAACTTTATGGGGCGAGATGAGTCAGTTTAGAACCAGAACTGGAAACAGAGACATGCTACAAAATTCTCCTAGAAACGGTGTAGAATGGGAAGACTTTTGTCAAGTACCACTATCCGGATAGGCTAGAAATGAACTCCAGAAACTACACCTTCAAATTAAGACTTCCCTAATGTGTGAAATAGGCATGTATATCAGGCATTGTGGATGTCGTTCGTGCAGTACGTAATAAAAATTCTTGTTGGCATTGCACTGCGTTGCCTGGTGCCTCTGCTGCCACTCACTCTCTCACATACACACCCACACAACACGGCAACAAATCACAAAGATAATAATAATAATAACAATAATAATAATAATGTTAACCATTATGAATATTATTGAAGTAACGCTTACTATGTACATTTTTATTCCTATTCATTTTTTAAATTTTATATGACCAACCGAATCAAGTAGTGTATTCATCATTCTAAAAGGCCAGTTTACACTTAATAAAAGAAATAAAAAAATAAAAAATTAATGCTCTTTTTGCGCGACACCCGAATGTGTGGAATTTATTGGCTTAAAAAGATGCTGCTTTTTTGCGCAACAAGCATACACCATATCAGATAAAAAGTCAGAGAGTATTACAGTGTATTTAAGAGTCAACTGGTTTTTTAGTGGATGATTTTGAGGATACGCTTCATAGATGATCTGAAAGAAAAGGACACATGTTGTTGCACTTCAAGTTAGCAATTTTAATTTTTTCATGTGCTCCTTCTGTCAAGAGATCATGTTTGCTTGCTCTCTATCTTTTGTTAGGATGATCTCGTTTATTTTGCAGTAATCATATTTACCTATTTACCAGCCACAACAACTTTTACGTTGCTCATATATGAATCTATTTGCCTTTTGCACAGAACAACGCTATCTGACGATCTATTCTGTAAATCAGGAACAGTAACCTTTCTCAGTAATTGCTCTGTTTAACAATATATTAGCCTTTTGTCCATACGTCTCCATACGATTTTGTCGCTTTAATAAAAAAAGGATGTTAAATTATTGGAAACATTTGTTACCACATTTACACATGATATACCGAAATAAATCTTATCGTTCAATATATTTAATACGACCACCATCAGCTTTTTTTGTCGTGTCGGCCGATTATTCTTTTCCTCCCGAAAGAAAAAAAAGAAGAAAAAATAAATCCTTTACTGATGTGATGATAAAGACGTCGTAAACGTGAACGTATAACGTACTACACGGATGACGGAGCAATCAAAATCTTCTTCGCAGTCCACATGGCATGAAGTGGCGAACAAAGCAAAAAAAAGTGATGGAAATGCGTGATGCTCTTTTGAGACATAAGTACTTTTACTACTACACGAAGGAATTTGCTCTATTTCACTAACAAATGAACATTTTCCTCTTCTTCTTTCTTCTATAACACACGAAATAATATTTATCACGTCCATTATCATTCCTACTACTATTATTATTAAAAAGGAAAAAAAATATTAGTGTGTAAAAATGTAACGTAAAGGAATGAGTGAGTTGAAGGAGAGTCGGCGTTTTTTTCTTTCTCCTGAGTATGTTGATCAAAAAAATGAGATAGAAAACATGAGCATTCCATGTTTTCTAATTCTATTTCTCTTTAGTTTATTCAGACGACGACGGTAATGATTATGATTGCCATGATAACTACTCTTACTGCGAGCAAGGGTAATAGCTAATAGCTAAATATTATTACCATTATTATTTGGTCAAGCGAAAATGTATGAAAGTACCGTGTCCATTTATCTGTTAGTATATAATTCATTTTGTATTCCAACGGGATATCCTTTTCTCTAAGGATTTCAACTGGAATATTTCAAGCTTGACCAAACGGTTCTTAAAGTGGACTTTTAGCAGACTTGGAGTTAACTCATAGATTAAAGAGACCGAGAAAAATCTGCAGCGCGCATGAATTTTTGGCTGACCGTAAACGGTTTATTACTACGTTTTTATGATATATTGCCTTGCCTTACTATAACTTGAAAAAGTATATAAGGGCAACCAGCAAAAGAGCCAGAGTCAGGCCAGAAAATGAAGTGGAGTTGTTGTTTTTGCCAAAAACGCTGTGAGGAACGGAGGATAATATAGATTTTTTTCGCATTCGCAAATTCCAAGTAAACAACAGTGCAGCAGCAACAGCAGCAGTTCCTTATCTCATTCACCTCCTCATGATCAATGTACATGCAGGAAAAATTCCCTTCACTAACCAACCAGTAATACAAGTAGTAGTACTACATCACAGCTTATTGCACTAACGTCTGTCTCCTTGCGTTCCTGTTCCCTCACATTATCATCATCCTCATCGCACATACAAAGTTTTCATGTTTTACAACATGCTTTACATACACTCGCTCACGTATGTTGAATTAAATATATAAAAAAATCTGCAATAAAATGTAGTCGGGTGGTGGTGGTACTGCTAATAAATCGCTTGCCTCTGCCACAAAATGTTGTGTTTGCGTACACTTTTTAAGTAATGCACCGTTTTGCCGGAGAAGTCGTCCCCTTGTCGGCTATTCGCATACACTCAACTTTGTTTCGTATTCACGATATATCCTACAACAGCATGCTTTTTTGTACATAGATTTGGTATGCATATTTCGGGAGTGCATGCGTCTTTTGCGAATATATTTTTTCTCAACTGCATATTTACCTTTCGTTGTAATCATTATTATTCTTCGGTAACAAAAAAAAAGTTGTTTTGGAACAAGGGCTCTTTTTTTGACATAATATTCAGACATGCATGCACAACTGCGAGCTAATGATAATGATAAAACAATAAATAATCTGAATAACAAACAGTACTTTGTTGTCCACGAGAGTGCTCACAGCACAAGCAGCACAGACAACGCGCATTATTCACCAAAAGTAATGGTATTGTTTTTTGGAACTGAACCTTTCTCCTATTGTCACTAATCTTTAATCAGACGCAATTTAGTAGCAGTAGCAACAAGAACGGTGGAATAGTTTTTTGTTGTTGGTTTAGTTACAATTTGTGATCTATCTATCCCATGTCGAATGACATTCTTGATAAAGAGATATAGATATCATAATCAGAAGCTCAGCAGCAGGTTTTACAAGTTTATTATTACTTGTTAAGTTTTACAACTACACCATAACATTTACATAAAAATAGTTGACAGTTGATATTCAGAATCGTTATGACAAGCCAATCTGAAGATGAATGCTGTACAGGACATAAAAATGTACATGGTACACACACCTGAAAATGGAGACATTGGCACACGTCGTATACACCTTGAGAACGACAACTCTGGATGATGAGTTTGTTGTACTTGGTGAAACCTGGTTCTCCTCGTACACTGTTACATGTTCACCTCTGTTTGATAATTTGATCAATATTACAGAAAAACAGGTGGGGTAACAATGATCTGTCAATTTATTCATGCGCTGCTGGACATGCCGTTGTCACATAGTATGAATAAAAACCTCTGTTCCATTTTGTCACAGTTGACATTTTCTTCACAGTTGACATGATGATGTGTGTATATACAGCATATTAACTGTACATTTGTGTGCGTGTGTCTATATATATGAGTGGGTCGTCGGATCGGATAACAAAGTGAATATTATTACTAAATAAGTCTCGTTAAAATGAGTAATCCTAAAAACTCATGAGGATATAAAAAAGTGCTGCCTGCTTACTACCAGGAAGTGATTTTCGGTTCTCTTTCTTCGTATTGTTTTGGTGCTTCTTCATCTTCTTCACGGTGATTTACCTTTGCTATATGGAACTAAAATAGTACTTAAAATAGGAGAAGGGATGATGTGAATTTGTTAGTAACGCAGTAGCGTTCTCATTATTACTCAATTGTGTCTCGTTTTTAATGAAAAGTGTACCAATCATGATGAGTATTTCCTACTAAAAAAAGAAAACACAAAAACAATTCCAGTAACATTATATGTGAACACTGTCATGAGAGGAGATATATAGAGATGTGGTGATGAGGTGAAAAAAGAGAAAGGTAGGCAGATATATAATTTCAGGTTGGATTTTTTATATAAAGATTACTTTTTATCTGATTTCATTAATTTGCTATTTTTTTCTCAGTTCTTTGCTTCTGTTCTGCCGTCGGTGGTATTTATAGAGTTAGTAATAAATACGATGACAAGTACATTATATAATAATGTTATTACATCGCACTCTTACATAACAAGAGTCGGATGATGTGCACGTGGTGATAATGATGATGGTGGTACTTGTGATGTGATAACTGCAAATATAAAGTATTACATGTAAATTCACGCTTATCTTTATCCCACACTATTTGGTTATCTAACGATGAGGACAACGAACGAAAGGATGGGTACGGTTCCTCTTTTTTTTCCTCTTTTTGCATGCTTTCCTCTCCAAAGCATGATCACCGAAAATAGAGAGTACCTGGAAAATTAATTGTTTGAACAGTGAATCGAACAAGAGAGGCGGACATGTAATATTGGGAAAGGTAAACAAAACGGGAGAGAAAGCAAAGAGTTCAATAGTGTGGGTTACTGTTTGGGTAAGGGAAGATGAGAAGGCGTTCCTCTTGCTCCCCTTGCTACTCTTCTACTGTTGAATAATAACAAAGTACATAGCTAATAATAATGGAATGCTATCTGCAACTCTGCAACCGTTATATATGGGTACCTACATAATAGATACATATAATGGTCCGTTGTACTGGCATGCACAAAATAACAATAAAGCAATCCATTAAAAACTTTTTGATGACAAAAACAACCTTTTTTGTTTATCTTAGCTGTTTTGCACGAATGCATGAGATGATGAGTGAGGAGGATACTACTGCTGGGTAATAAAAGACTTCTTTTTACAGCGACATAAATGTCAAAGATTACTTTTTTTACTTTGGTGTCCACTAGCACAGCAGTAATGGCAATCAAGTAGAGATGAATAAACGAAAGCATACTTAACTGGACAAAGGTTACTTGTTAATTTACTGAATGGTATTGGATAGTAACAAGTTGTTTAAAAATAACGATGAGAACCAAGAAATAAAATAAAATGGGGAAAAAGTGAAATTGTTTTGGTTATCGGGAAAGACGATCTCATGTTACGTCCCTGGGAAAATCGGTACGAATGACAAGAGTCAGAAAACGCAACTGGAATATACATGTGACAGATACAAACGGTTGAGGATTCACTGTTCCGTTAGTTCATCTTATGCCATTTTCACGTAAATTTCTCTGGTAGGCGACAAGATCCAGTCAGAGAGAGATATATAGAGGGAGTTGGTCTTTACGAAAAGGAAATATGTGAAGGAATGTCAACTAGCAACTATGAAATAAGCCCTTGGTTTTACAGTGAAACCTGTCGCGACTGTGGTAGCGGGTGTGTCTAGGCTGGAAGAGCCTTTTGAAGATGTTGGTTTCATTTTGTTATAAATGCTCTCATTGTTTGCCCCTCTTGACGCTTATCCTGCATTTGCCGTTTGGTTCAGTATTCTTTACGGTCGTTGTCATCTCATCATCACACCGGTTAAGTAGTTATGCTAACGTTCACAGATGTCAATATGAGAAGCGGAAGGTATTTAATTTCAAGTCAGGCAGTCAAGGAATTTTAGCACAGCTATCGAACAGACACTATTTATGTAACACCTCTATTACCTAACTTACTATGAAGTGTATGCGTAAATATTTTTCCACTACTGCTCAAGATCAGAGCTCAGATTCAGCAGATTCTTTGCTTGCTCGTGTAGTGTAACTGGAGAACATGACAGTTTTGCAGAAGATGATGATGGTGGTTTGAGGCATGGTGAATTTGTAAGTAGAGAGAGGTGAAGGGTCTTGAAAGAAAACGGTGATTATGATGGAACTACTTGAAAAGGAATTAAAATGTTGAAAGAAGAGCCAAAGTTGTTACAGTTGACATTTGAAGAGGACACCCGGATAAAATTGAGTGGTATGATTGGGTACCCCAAACCCACCCGGACGGCTTTTTATCGTTTTACCAAGCCCGGATGTATGATGCGATGATGGATAAAAAAGAACAAACTCTTTCCTTGCTTAAACTTAGATTAGTTCCACTTTTGTGGAATTCCGGGAAAATAGGGATTAGTTGACATTAGATTTTGCCACGAGTTTAAGAAAATTACGACAAGAAAAGAATAGACTGGTAATTGTTTTGTGACATTGGAAATTGACAAAGTCACTTCTCAATCATTGACCCTGCTTCAAACACACTCCATAAATTACTGGTTCTTCGAATGAATCCAAAGTGTCATGACAAGAGCACATATTTCAAGCACTTTATCTATCACTAACTTTTGATAGCATCTCACTGACATCTATTTTACTTACTTTAAATGCGACAAGAGGCTGTATTTATTTATTTGTTTATTTTTTTCATTTATCACCAGTTTTTCCTTTTAAAAATGTTATCAAGACTTGTTATCAAGTGGAGTGCGTCATTCATTACACATATGTGAAATGTCGACAGCCATTTTGTGTTGATATGAATGTCAGATTGCTCAACTTTTTTCATGCTAAATAACTATACTATGTACACATAAAACATATTTTGCTTTGATGACAGTATTTAGATCTTAATCCAATATATGTTAGTTAAAGCTCCCATTTATATTTTCCATCAAGAAATAGCAGCCACTTAAAGACAGTGGGTGAAAAAAATGGGCACAAAAAATTGAGTGAGGGAAAAAGCATTGAAACATTTGATTTGGTGCACACTACAAATGACCCGTGCTGATAACACGATTATCAGAGTAACTGACTTGTATAAGAACTTGCGACTGACTTGACATGACATGAAACTCTGTTAAGCTAACCAACCAGCAGATTACTAGATTCGTTTGTGGTGCTACGTGCTTCACTAATCTATTAATAGCGCATGTTACACTTGAGTGGCAAACGATAAAAGTATTAAATTGGTCGTAAAATCTCTCTCTCAATCTATCTCTCTTTCAATCCATTCAACTCTTCTTGTTCAGAAAATCCGTATTTACTTTTACATTACGAAATGCCGGATTTCAAGTGGTGATACATACAATACGAATGAATGTACCGTTTTGTTCGGAAGTGCATTGATGATTCATTATTATTACAAATATTATGATTGGGTTGATTTGGAATTTCGAGTATGCCTTGTGGTTACATTAAAAATAAACTTTAAAAAGTCATCAGGATGGAAAACTTTTTGTTTCCAAGAAAAACATCCAGCCAGATTGTTTCCATCATCCTGATAAAAACCACATCTCATTTAAATAAAAGATGAACACTTTTCCAATCTCCCATTTTTAGTCAGATAAGTTTGTTGGAACATCTATCTCATATACATTGGATTAATAGGAAAGGACATCAATAATGTTTACGTCAGTTTTCCATATTATTTATTAAATAGGTATGGTACGTGTGTGCAAAACAAACAAACATTACACACTGCCTTTTCTCATAATAATAATAATAGCAACAAACTAATGGCATCATCTCATCCCTGTCTGTAACCTTCCAAAAGTTTCTCCATGGTGCAGGCTTACCATCCCAGTTTTTTCAATGAACAAATATGTAATTTGATGAGAAATACACAAAAAACAAGCCCATTCATAAACTAGTGGCGTGGAATCGCTGAAATATAATTGTCATTTGCGGTGGCAATAATGCGGTTATTGTGGAAAATTAATTGCACCATTTATTAAAGACGTTGTTTTATGACAATACCATGACAATGGTAAATGAACAATATTACTGTATACACATGATTGGACAGTAGTAATGAATGAGTTTTTGGTATAAATTCATTGTGCTCCAAATACATACATTCATACAACCACCACCATCCTCCTTTTTGGTACGTTGTGCACGACTGTACAATTAAATTAATTTGTAACTGCGTTTGTTCCCATTGTGCTTTCTTTATGTCCCTTTCTTCTTTTGTCTATCGCTCTTCCTCTTCTCTGCACATTTCCCCTTCACTTACGATTATTGCTGGTTTGCCCTTTGTTTCTGTTTGTTTGTCGTCTTGTGCATCGATGTAGAGATCGAGATCGAGAGATTGGCCGGTGGGCGTAAAAAGAAATGTACCTTAAATAGAAACTTAATGAATCTCAATACATGCATTTTAGTATTACATAATAGTAAACATTAAAAACATAGGTAAGAACATCATGTATACATTTTGTTTACAGAGAGGGATTGCCAGAATTCTTTTTTTTTACTTGGATGAAACTTTCTGTTTTGATTTTTATTACCACTATTACACTTGTTATGCTACTGCCACTTGTCATTTAATACATGCACTAGTTGTATGAATAAATGTCTCTTATTGTAAATACATTCATCAATATTCACGTGTGGGTGTTGCACCCTGATGCGTTTCACCAAAAATGACCGCAAAATTGGCGTGAATAATGAGTAGTCTTGTTGTTGTTGAGTAGGCAGATAAATGTTACATTCGGAAATTACTAGAGTTCTGATACTACTTCTATTACTACTCTACGATTTCTTCCAATAATGGATTCCGTGTCAGTTCAATCGATCATATCTATCAAGCTACTATTACTGCTGCTGCTGCTGCTACAATGGAAATATAAGCATGGAACTGATGATTACATTACGATAAAGATGAACGAAACAAAAAAAATCAATGAAAATGGCACAGTGACTTGTGTACGTCAAAAATGTGTATAAATATTCAGCATCACTGAAAATAAATTGCTGCTTTGTTAATGCGTGGGATCCCAAAAACGTGATTTTGTCACAGGGAAATGTATTTCCATTTATGTACACGTATATATCCAAAACTGCTAGTGTTGCTGTTTTGCCGTGACAGTTTTTTTTCTGTTTGCTATAGAGATGAGGGATATTAATAGGTACGGTTTGTGACTGTGTGTTGGTAATGATGATCGTTATCAAATATGTAAGTCAGACTGCTGCTGCGCCTGCTGTTATATGATCCAGCAAAGCTCCAATTCACATGCATGCCAACGTCATTACATTTATTCATTTTTCTCGAAAGCTAATGGGTTGTCGTATTTAGAATGCTTGAAGCTGTAGTATAACTTCCTGTATATTTATCAGTAGTAAATATTATTGGTAGTAGTAGAAAAGTTCATCAGCGAGAGAGCGAATTTCGTGAAAATGTAGTTGCCAAACGTGGAGCGTAAAGTGTTGTATGTCGAGATAATAAAATATGAGCGTCCACCCACCCGTCATCAGAGTTGACACTGAAAATGAAAACTCCAGGCCGCAAATTGTCCAAGTTCCAAGGAATTAGACACATATGTCGCGTTTTACGGGTTTGTAAAAATAGCTGAAAGATTTAGTTTCTAATGTAATGCATCTCAACCCACGGAAATTGCGTATATATATTTATTTATGGCATATATAATTGCTTAGTATACGGTTTCTCCGTTTACCAAGACTAGAGCGAAAATACGTTTATTTTTGTAGGAGTCATTTCCTTTCACAAGGCAAAAGATTCGCTTTCATTTCAGAACATTTTTTTTGCCTTTCTTTCTGCTTCCAATTGTTATTGCGTAACATGAAGCAGGAGGAATGGTAGGAAAGCCTTCTTTGTTCATTGTGCACAAAAATGTGTTTGGTGTCAACCAACCACCACCACCATTTCCCATTAGCAATTTCACGTTTACTTTGAATCTGTAGAATCAGAATCTACAAAAAATTAGTGTTTTGGTATTCACGAAAAGTTGTAAGGATATCACATGCAAGACACATTGCCTAAAAGTTGCTACTGCGTCTCAACTTTTATGGTCAAATGACTCTCTTTGTAGTCAATTCTCATTCTTATCAACATAATCAGTTCGGTACAAATGTGTCCACATTTTGATACACGTTTTAGCGTCCATTTTCCCTGCAAAGTGAATTTGGTAGTTATTTTCTTGTCCCATTCGACTCGTGTCTGTAATCTGTACCTTTTTGAGCAATTGAGACATGGTTAAGCAATTTGAATGCTTATAACTTTTTTCAACAACGACAAGAGAAGCAGTTGTTCTTCTAAAAGGGAAAAGTCAAAAATTCTTGAAAAACAAAAATTTTCATTTTCCTCTCCTTTTTTACAATAATGACTAAATAATGAATGGCATCATCATTCATTTTCATTACTTCATTTTGTCTGTCAACCGGCCAGGTCCCTAAATTCGTTACATATAGTTTTGCATGCTATTCTCATATCTACGTTGAATGTGATATCAATTACAAATATTTTCCCAAACTTTGATTTTATAAAGTAAAAAAATCCGAAAACTCTACCCATTCATCAGTGCAGATGTATTCCACACATGGATTTACGCAGCTTTTTAGTGAATACCTACATATTTTCTGAACCTGATAATTTGAAATCCAGACAGTACAGCACACAATACACAATAAAAAGGTCTAGAAAAGTATTGAATTTCCAAGTTGCTTTATCACGGAAAGAAAAAATCTTGACTTTTTTTCTGCTCCAAACTCTCCTCTCTGTGTTGATGATGATGATAAAAAGCAAGTGCATAATAATATGGCGAGGGCAGGACAAGACACACCTTTTTGAACTGGAGCCTTTCCATACAATAAACGCTTTCACAAAACAAAATTTGCCGGTTAGCCGCCTTGCTTCTTCCACCAGTAAACCAAACATTAATGAAAATATATAGAAAAGTAGCCAAAGGCATGCCTATTTTAGAAACGTGGTGGTGTATAGACAGACAGATAGATAAGCTTCTAGCATAAAGTTGTTTTTGTGTAACAAGTAGAAAGTATGAAAGAGAAGGGATAAGTGTCAGAGCAACCTTTCAAGATGTTTGCAAAGTTCACTTGTTATTTTACAGAGACGCAAGAGAGATGATAAGCTTGTCTATGTATGTAGTTCCTTTTCAGTGGAACAAAGTATTTATACAGGGAACAAAAATGGTACTATGCTAGAAAATAGTGGGATAGCAGGAACAAAAAGGAATGACGACGAAAATCTGACGGGACATGACATGGACATTTAAAGATTCCTATCAGATCATATCCTCGTCTTTGAGTTTAGTAAAGGCAGTGAAAGAGAGAGATTTAAGGCTCCTCCATCATAAGCACTCTGTACAAGACTGTTTACTTTGCTTGACTGAGCAAAGAAGGAGAGAAAGAATAACAATAAAAAGATTGAAAATTAATATTATATCTCTCTCTTCTGCCAAGAGATGTTTTGTTACGATAGCTTAGGCACAAGCAAAAAAACCATCATCCAAGTAGAGTCGTTCGTCACTATGTACACAAATAGTACATGTGAAATACACGAGTGATTTTACAACAAGAAAAAAATATTATTGTCTATTCACTCAAATAAAAGTTTCATGCATGTACGCTTCCCCAACAATGCCAGTACAACATGGTGTTCTTATAGTGTGCCTGTCTCAAGTCTCGGCCGATCTTCTTCTTGACCATTATCCTTAAAAATCATCGTCATCATCATCATCTTAAGATGGTCAAAACTTTTTTTCTCTCAAAAATATAAAGAGTCTTCTGTATATCACGTACTTACGAACAAACTTTTTTTCTACAAAAAAAAAGTATAATAGGTACACTCATCCATATACACACACACATACCATAACAATAACATCCGTGAACTCTTCGCGTCTTCGTCTACTTAATCAAATCAGTTATTGTCCGGCTCTCTCCTCTAATAATAATCTTGGTATCTATTCATCCATATCTATACTCCCCCAAGAAGCAGACGAAGATGAAGTTAAGTAACTTTAACAAAAAAAAAGTTGTACGTGCATCAACAAAAAATTGAAGTTGTGGGCTTCTAGATTTTTATACGTTTTTTCGTACCAACAAAACTGTGACATGGAAGAGAGGCCTTAACTAGTGGATCATAAATTTTTTATGTTTCTTCTACCCATGGCTAATCTCGTACGGTTTTTGCTATGGGATGATTTTTCCTTATTTTTCATCTATCACACAAGCGTGTTATATAAAAAGAAACATAAATATAATATGTATATATTTTAGAAGTCTTAAAATGTATGTAATATATATGCCTACTGAAAATTGGTATGGTAGGAATTGTGAGTATTTTAGAAAAAAAGCATAGCTAATTTTTACAGTTTTTTGTAAGCAAAAATGTATCGGAATTACAAAGTAGTTGTGTACCATGACTACTCATGCACACAGTAATCCTTCATATATCACCCATCCATCCATGTCAATATACTACCCATATTATCTATTGGAAAGGGAACCTTTTACAATTTTTAGGTTAAACAAGGAGCTCTTTCTTTACAGTAGGCAGCAGCAGAGTCACTTGCACATCAACAACAATTACAAGTCCTTTTCCTCTGTTTATTGTTATGAGCCTGAACTTTTAGAAGAGAGCTGTTGTTGTTATTAGTTAGCTGTTTTTTTCTTCTTTTCTTATTATGTATGTTACCATGTAAATGTATGTATTTAAGAGGAAATGGTGGAAAAAATCTGTGTAAAGACAAGTGGCAGGCGAGGAGAAGAGGGAAGCGAGAGAAAAGAGGCTACATAAACCACCTAAAAATATATATACACATTTTTACATGTGCATTACATACCATACACGTATAACACATTACAATAAATAGGAATAAATAAGAAGCTTCCATTTTTCCCTGGCATCTTATGGAATTTTAGATTTTTACGAGAGGATAAGAAAAAAATATGCTATTTGGTAGAAATAAAGGGAGACTGTATAACCCAGCAAGTACACGAAATATATGTATGCCTGGTCGTTACACATGAAAATAAGGGAAAAAAGCTTGTAGTCAGTCATCCAGAACAAGATGTTTTATTTTTATTATATATGATTCTGTATTCAGTAGAGGGTAGCCAAAGCCAACCATTTTTGCTTCTGGCGACAACACAACACCAGCTAAACCGAATCATCAATTTTTTTCAAAAAAAGTAGTTCCAGGCAGGCCAGGCACAGCTGGCGTTTGCTGTTTTTATCAAGCTTTTCGAATCGGCGAAAGCACAACAGACAGACAGCAGCAGCAGCATCTCCAAGTACATCATGTAATTGTGTTACGTAATATGTATTGAACAATATACGTTTTTTGGAAAAATAAAATTAATAGCTAGATTTTTTCCGCGGAAAAGAATGTGCCACGGAAAGGATTAACTTGGCATTTATACGAGGATAAAATGCGAGATTGAAAATTTAAATGGTTTTTGCATAAGATACCATGTAGTGTGTATGTGTACTCGTAAAACATACAAAATTAGTAATTTTCTTAAGAAAATAAAATAACTTATTTTTATGGAGTGCTCATGATTACAAAAAAAAAAGTTGCATAAAATATGCATATAAAATCATTTTGTGTGATATGTGTGTACACAGGCTTTTTAGTGATGTTTTTTCCAGTGAACAAAGTGGATGATAAAATGCTTTGTTGCTCAACTATTTGAATTTCATTTTATATTCAGCAACTTTTTATCTTCAATGTCAACCTGTCTTATGACAGGACAGAAGAGGGAAGGATTTTTATGTGCTTAAACTTTATTCTTGGAAAAAAGTGTGGCTTGCATGGCTGGGTCTCGGCCTAATGTTGTATAGCTCTAGCTAAACGACAATCTCATCTATCAAACCATAGTGAGTGAATCGTGAGCAGTAAAAAAATTATCTGCCAGTTTTTTCTTTATGGTTATAGTTCTTTTTAGACTTTATAGTAATAGCTTTGTCGTTACACAAGTCAACTTTTTTTTCTCGTTGCTTGGTGCTGGTACGGATATTGCACCGAAACACTTGTCTCATCATCTTGCTACATGGTAATGCCTACTATTATTACTACGTTTATTACATTATATTACTATTATTATTACTACGTATTGCTTTGAACCTATTCTTCTTCCTGTTTCATCATCCCAATTACAATGATCAAGCACAGTTTACCGTGAATAATCCATAATAAGCGGTAGTACAATTTTGGCAACCAATTTTCCTTTGGTTATTAGCTCACTTGTCTTTTTAAAGCATTAAAGGGAGCGAGAAAGACCACACATTACTCTAAGAATTTTTGCGTCTTTCCTGGCGATAATTTTTTTATAACGAAACATGCTTTCTATTTTAGAGCTCCTCGGGCTAAAACGCACCAATTGTTTTTAGACGGTATGTATGCCTCCACTCGTTCGTACTACAAAAATATCACTTGTACGACTTATGACAGTTATTGAGGCAGATTGGAGTTTTTATTGATGCAAATTGATTAAGGTAACAAATTGAAAGCTACAAAACTTCCGGCTGGTATACCACACAAGTAAAACATGACAATGAGCTAGTATCAGTTCCGAAAAGAATTGGTCTCATAATAATCATAATTTAATTGTGATATGCAAGCGTAATCCGGTACTTGAAAGCTCTCAAATTTTACTTGACTCAATCTCCCACGCACTTTTCTAAACGAATCTTTCCATCCACTTGTGTTTAAATGATAAATAATTGAGAGAGTTCCCATGAGTTTTATTGGAAAGGGAAACATTGTCAAAATGTATGTAAGGTGGCCATTGTAATTGTTGTAATAACGATAAATAATAGTTGCTATAAAATCGTTTCATTGCTCTTTTGTTGATTTCTGATTCTGACTACTGCAACTACATTTAATGAGGATACTTGTATTGCAAACTTTTTGTAAACAATTAGAAAAATACCTACGCATAAACTCCGTTTCTATCTCTCCCTACGCACTACACGTGCAAATGCCTTAAAAAGATGTACGTGTACAAAAAGGTGAAGAGGGCATTATTTTTGCATTATTGCTGTTAAGTCTTATTCCCATTCTGTTATTGATGTTATGCATGCATGCGAGCACTCACTCAGTAATAACTTCACTTTTCCCGGAGAAACTAATCTGTCTACTGCCTTTCGGTGATGTGATAGTTTTTGAAGGAAAGGAGATAGAAAAACAAAAAAAACATACCTATAAAACTAATGTACATTATAGACGTATATGGCCAGACATTTTTTTGTTGGAAGTCTACAACTGGGTTTAATTCCAAATCCAGAGGGAAAAACAAGTAAATAACCTTTTTGTCTAGAAAACAATAATTGGTTCGAAAAAAAGTTGAGAATTCTGCTCAAGACAATTCCCGGAAATTGGGCTAGTTTCCTGAGTACCCCCAGTACACATTATGTTTGCATTGATGAGTTTGATGGTATTGTTTGGAATGATTAGAGTTCCTTATAACATCACTGGCTGATAATCGCCTTCTTTTTACATAAAAAACCTTATCTCATTCGTATTTAAAATATCGTGTGGTTAGAGACAACTGCATCAATATAACATTAAACATCATTGCCAATTCAGTGAACTTTAATCACTGGAATCTTTTGCTAATTACAAGCAAGTTGTACATATTATGCCATGAAAACAATAACAATAATGTTAAATGCGTACAATGCTATAAATAATGGAAATCATGAGGATGGGGGGAAGTGAGTCGTAGATAATTTGAATAATTCAAAGAAAGCTATTTCAGAGTTTATTTTATTTCATACGTAGTAGTAGTATAAAATACGGATTCGTTATAACAAGTTTGTTCTTTGAGAATTGTAAAAATCCACAGTAATTTACAAACTGTGTTGTCAATACTTGACTGGCAATCTTGGCGATGATGGGAAATACTATCTAATTTCACGCATTCAAAGAAAAATGTCAAAGGTTTCGTCCTCGTTACTTATTACTCGTCTCTTTTAATATTGGTACTCATCATGGGCGGGTCTCCATCTCAATCCAACTTTTAAAAGCGTAATTTCCTCTTATTGCCCTACTTAATACGAAAATGACTTGGATTTATAAACCACGACGGAGATAAATCTGTCAAAAGACTGACCACAACACAACGACGATAATTATACGGTCATTTTTTTCTAACAATCCTGTTTTTTATTTAAACACAATCATATTGAAACCATTTGTCACTGGTTTTTATATACATCATAATTATTTATTATACATTACAAGGCAAACAATAAGGGATCCTAATGAACATGTCTAATTTCTTTTACTTCTTCTATGGCTCCTGTCTTCAGTCTTCTTTGTCGACGACTGAATCAGGTTGCTCTCAAAAAAGTATATTCGTTACAAAAGCATCATTCCTTTTCAGTTATTATTTTTTATTATCTCATTTCATTGAACGCCACAGGAGTGCTCTCCCTTTATCCTGCTGCTCTTGCTCTTTTCACCACAATCCTTCATTCATTCTTCCTCCCTTACTTTGACTATCACTCCATTCTCCTTTCAAATATGAAAAATGAAAATCAGTTGCCACTGCAGCAGGCCTTCTTTATAAAGTCAGTCAGTGGTAATTAGGATTCATCTAGTTTGTATTGTTGCTCATGATTGTGGATGTCGACAGTGGTGACAGTTTTCTTACACAGAAATTTAAAGTAAAAAAACAACGTAACGCTAATAATAATGTCATCATCGTCGTTATACGCATGTCCACCAGCAGATGCATTTTACAAAAAAAAATATCCATAGTAATAAGATAAACGAGTGAGAAATGCTGAATATATGTGTTCACTTATCATCTCTGTATTCCTTTAGCAGAAAAAGCTGGTAACAGCCTTAGTCCATGAAAATAAAACCGTTAAATAAAAATGTTCGCCTTGGTACAGTTTCAATTTGTATTTTTCAACGTTGTTTATGACAGACAGGTAGCAAGCATTTAAATGACAGTTGCAAAATTACTTGTGTTCAGTAGCTACCTAATTTCATAAGCCAGTTCAGTAGGAAGTAGTGCCTTTACCTTGAAAGTGTTTTTAAACAACGAAATTAGATAATTTTTGGATAAGCCATGTTGTAGTTGTTTTTATATCGTGCCGTGTTGTTTTCTGCCCAATAATTTTCCATGCATGGTAGATAATGAAACGAAGAGATGCAGTGAAAGAAGGATGCATGTTATTTTTTGTTCATCTATCTCACAGTTTATTGCTCGCTACGAGACGCGATAGTATGATCATCAATTCAAATCATCAACCTTGTAGCTGGTACGATGAGGACGGCTATAATATTACGGCGTGATTTTATTCCTTGGTTTTCTAACCCTTTCATATAATATGCTCGTTTGAAATTAACAGAATGGTGATGACGATGATGATGATAATGGTCGTGGATGAGTGCCTAATTGTCAAATGAATGAAAATGTCACGATGAACAAATTTAAGATTTCCAAGAAAATTTCCAATCACTTCTCAAGTATCACACACAATAAACAGAGACGGCCTTTATGTATAATGCATAGTTGTTACACGACGATCATGTTCTGGTTGTAAGCAGCAGGCATGTTTTCATTAACTGTTTACGTAATAACATTATTATTTCGAGTAAAATAATTTGTGAAAAAGTTGTCATCATTTTTATGCGCCTGCTGTGTGGGGGATGATGCAGTTGAACAATAACATAACGTCTATTTATAACAAACGCGTTATGTTTTTATATGCTCGTGTTGTAGAGTGTGGCCATAAACTAGCAAAATGCTGTTTGCAGTTATTGTATTTGCATACTTCTTGATAAAAAAGTACAAAAATAAGTATTACAATAGTATTTAATTACCATTAAATCCATTTATTTTGATACTATTAGCTACAGCCAGAAAGTCTTTACAAACAACAGGTTGTTTATTCATAACATAAATTCTCTGTTTCGTGTGCCTGTTTCACGATAACTGTTCCAAGTTTCCCTCATAAATAAAACAACTATTTTTCTCGGACTTGTTTTGAATAATGAATAATTTGTTTTTAGTAGATGAATTATAACTTGTATGAAAATGCATGCGCGTCTGTCGGTCTGTTTATTAGCCTGAAAAATACTTACCTAATACATATTATGGCGACTTGTGAGTTTGGATACCTTAAATTAAACAATGGGTCGATTGTTTTGATTTCAATGCTTTTAACAGAATTACTTTAAGTAATGTTAAATTATGCTGTGTTTAATTTTTGAAAACTATTTTGCCAGTTTATTACATCCGAATGTAGAATCCTGATGAGTGTACTCTAATAATATGGAGAGTAACAGAATTAATCTTTTATCCAATTTGCATTTTACACTGACCATGACTGGCTGGAGCCACCCTCCCCCACCTTCAAATATTTAACGCCTAATGCACTCATGCAACAAGATGAAGTGTGTGCTAAATTGCATTTTACTAGACTCAAAGTCCAAAAGCTCTCTTGTTACTTACGTTTTTCTTCTTCTTCTTAATTTTCATGTCGACTGACACTTGACTCAAAAGTAGAGAACCAACTTGTAAGTTGGCAAGATGAAGAATTTGACCATTTTCCCTGACTTATTGTTAGTACTTAACCAGTAATAAATGCTACGTGTTCGAAGAAAAATGTAAGAAGAAAAAAAAAACCAAATGAAATCTTTGCACGCATCAAGAAGCTTGCAAAAACTCACGTCAGTCAAGAACATCTTTTGATGCAAATCGTTTGGATAAACTGAAATATATTTAGCAGTGATGGTAAATGGTTAGCACCATTATCACCAACAACAACTGTTTATTTTTTTCAATAGAGAATTTGCTGTGATTTACTGTACCACTTTATCCATCCTTTTTAAATCACTCATATCACTTGTTGTGTTGCTGTAAGCTGTCACTTCCAAGAAGTCAGTGCTTACGTTAGAAAATATCCGAGCTCTAAAAAGTAATATGTCATGGGCAGTTTAGTGTTGCGCAGCAACTTAATAGCGCGTTTTAGAAGATGATGTTTGAAGAAGAAGAAGATGGTAAAAAACAGAAATGTAGTTATTATTACAGTAGTTTACATTTTTTCTCCGTCATTTATTATTTCACAGGAGATTTTTTTCTACAAATTACAAATCGCAGCTCTTATGAATTGATGTATCTGCATTTTTTCATCTCATCTTCCTGGTATTTAATTCTTCCATAAAGAGAACTGCGGAGAAAAATGAACAAATTTAAAAATGATGAATGTTGTGTATGTCATCGTGTAATAATTCTCACAGCAGTATCGTATCAAACTGAGTGTGCATTATTGTGCCAGTGGGAAAAAATAACTATATACGGCTAGTAGCATTTATGAACATATATATATTAAACAATATCAAATAATACAACTCTTTTCTAACTAGATTGGACAGATAGATGGATTAAGAAGAATCACATATTTAATCGTAATTGAAGTAATGAATTGTGACATTAATGTTCCGTACACACACACAAGCTGTACGTAACGTTGTAACGCAACAGTAGCCTGTTTGAAAAGGCATAGAAGAAAAGATTGACTGATTTCTTAACTGTAATAAACAAGCCATGTAGAGGGGCAGGAGAGAACGAGGCAGACAAGCAGGCTCGGCAGTGAATTCAATTATTATTTTTAGACTACAGCCGAAAAACTATATAGCAATATTGTATTTCGCAGTAGTACATATTTTATTTAGTGGGCATATATGATTCGATTCATGATTCAGATTTAGATGAAACACACAGGAAGTTTCATAGTTCAGAATGTAGTTCAGAATTTAAAAAAGTTAAATATTTGTATAGGATGGGGGTTTTTCTTCGGAAATTATATAAAATGTAACGTAACTACTAATGTTTGTTTTGTGACTATATAATGTGGTCATTGATTGGTAAGGGGTTTTATGAATGGAGATTATAGGAAAGGATGACAAAGTTAAATTATCATGAAAAAGGCTGACTAGAGTGGAATTAATATATTTGGATGGGCGTATATTGAATTAAATGCTGATTAAAAATGGGAATAATATGTTTTTGCATAATGGATATTTACATTATGAAAAAATGATGATCAAATGGAAAAGGTATAAAAATGTCATTTTAGCAGAATATCTTGCTGTGCTTGCATTGTGTACTCATCCTCTAGTTAATGTTTCATTAAGGCCATCCTGCCATTTCAATGTCAAGTTTAACAAACACTATGAGATTTTTTTTCAAATGTCCACTAAAACTATTTTTATTGTTGCTAAATACTCTATTCATCAAACAAAATAATGGATCGGCATATTCACTGTTTATGTGTTGGAAGGTATGTACATAAAACACAAAGAGAGAGAAACAAGTTGAGCAGGTGGAAGGAAACTGTCTGCGTCATGCGTGAGCATCAATCACACATTTTTATTAGAGATCTTTCATAAAGATTAGCCATTATACTAATGGAAGGATGAGATGAATTGAAGAAAAAAAATCTTTTAAACCGAGCCATTATTTGTCTGTTTTTCTAGTTGAATAACGAAGAAAGTCGGTTTGATATTTAAATGGTATTGTTATCTTTTAAAATTGTCATGGGTTAGCTAAGACGAATTATAAATAGCATAATATGACACTTGTTGACTTATAGTTTTCAACAGTGGTGGGCAATTGATAAGTCATCGTCACCACGCATGGGATGGTAGCGATGGAAAAATTAGACATTAGTGTAGCAGAAATATTTAATGGAAGATTATTTAAATCTTGAAGCAACATTTTATCGGAATAAAAAAATTCTTATTGCGTTCTTTGGTGCTAAATATATTGTACTTAAGATTTACTATTTGTTAAACGAAATCCTACCACTCCACCCATGTCTTTGTGTGGCCCATGATTGTTCTTCGATGTCATTGTCATGATTTCTCGCTGTCAGTACTTATTATGTCACGTCATCAGTCTCCGCATTAAATAACACTACAATTGCTAATGGCCACTGTCATTTTATTTTCAATGTGTCAAACAGTAATGCCCGGAAAATGTTGTTGTTTTGTTATGATGCCCATTTCGTATTAGCAATTTTGTGGGCATTGTCCCTACACACACATAAGATGATGGCCATTCAAAAAAGTCATTTCACGTTCACATTGCTCAAATCCTTATCTGTTGGCTGATTATATAACTGCCATTTAATTTTTGCTGTTAGCATTTCTCATTCTTTCTATTCGATGGCGTTTAAGAAAAGATTAAGCCATTATAATGCCCAAGAAAATCCACAGAAAAAAATCATTTAAGCTGACAATGCATAAAAAGTAAAATTGTTCGGATGATTATGATGAGGATCCCGTGAGTGATGGAGAGTACTTACCATCATCTCTCATCTTTGTAGATTTTTGCCTTCCTAAAATCGTCTTCAATGCCTCCATTTTCTGCATTGTTTGGTGATTACTGAAGATTATTGAAGGGGAATGGCTACTCCTGCTGTACACATAACTCACGCATCTATCTTGGTGAATAGCGAATTGTTCTCTAATCTGTGCACACACACACATCTTTACCAATATTTTATACTTGCATTATACCTACTTTCTTTCCCTCTCAGCATTAAGATGAATGACAGTGTCAATTTTTTTGTTTTCTTACAGCACCACACATTATGGAAGAACGCCATGGTTCATGCTGATGAGTACAACAGTTAAAAACGAAGATGCAGAAGAATAGAAGAAAAACGAAAATCTTTTTAAAATCGTCAGAGGCCGATGGCTTTCTAAAGAACAGTACAGTTTCCTTCTAAGTACACATGTGTGGCGTGTCTCCTGAGAATCGTAGCAGAGAAAAAAAAACTATAAGAGACCACATTGACAACACTAACTGCTACTGGCGTTGTACAGTTTAACTAAAAATTTCCCAGAGTAATTTAGTACTTGTGTGTATTGTAGCAGTTGTGCGGACTTGATGCTCAAGCAACTCAACGACAAAAATCTATAAGTAGCCTGAGCGATTACTGTTGCATACTATTTACTTATGAATATAGAATTTAATGTAGTGGAAAAGGAAAGGAAACAAGTACCTAGAAAAAGTCGTGGTAAGTATAGAACGCAAACAAGGAGAAAAGTGCCTGTGGGAAATATTCAAGGTGCTGCTAGTCATCAAATAACAACAAGAGTAAATAAAAAATAGCCCTCGTCTGCAAAAGCATACGGACACCCTGGACAGTAGAGAGAGAGTTCGGAACACAACGCACTGACCGATCACATATATTTTTTACCACCGTCCGGGAGATGTACACACGATAAAATATGTAATATAAAAAAAAAGTTGGGAAGAATTAAGATATTCTTGGAGACTTGGAGCACGTACTTGCGTCATAGTGTAATCATTTTTATATTATGAACGGATTGACCACAACGGCTACTCCTCCATTCCTTCGCTGTTGTTGTATGTTGTTCGCATCAGCACAATTTTCTTGCTCTCCTTCTTGTCTGTCATCATTGTCATTGTGATCATTGTCCTTTCCCTCTACTCTTTCACTACTACATTCTTCATCGGATATTTGTCAAACCTGCTACTACCACTATTTGTCATTTGTCAAATATAAAAGGAATCAAAAGGAAGGGAGGACAAAAATCTCAAGAAAAAAAAACAACACAAGACTTTGGGATTGGAATTATATGAGTTTAGAAAATGTGATGATAAGCCATCAGCAGCAGCAACGTTAAGAAAAAAGGTGGATGAGAGAAGAAGAAAAAAAAGAAGAAAAATTATTATTATTATTATTCGTATCAAAAGAAGTAGAGAATCATCATCTTCGGCATAATCATCTTTGCTCTTTACTGCTGCTCATTCTTGTACTCATTGAATACACTCATCAAGAATTACCAGAGAATCACTATACTATACACACTGTCCAATTAAACTCCAAGTAGTAATAATAATCCCTTTTTCCTTTGAACTGGAAGTTGTATAAAAAATATTAAGTATAGATAATCTACAACAATTTCATCTTGTTTTTCTGACTGCCCGTGGCCATCAAGCGAAAGCCAGAGACAGTGAACAATATAACGGAGCAAAAAACTTTTACTACTACTACTTAAAAGTCTCAGCAGCAGCAATCAAGCAAAGGCAAAGTATCACTTTGGATTACATAAAAAAATCAGAGAAATAAATACACAGAGAAAAAGTTGAAGGAACGACTCCGAGGACGACGCTTCAATAAACGCTGCTATACGCACACGGAGACAAGTTGTCAGACAAAAGCACCATCAACATTACGACATACAAGGAGCACCAGAGCTGTTAACCATTTTTTTTCTACTACTATCAACTATTTGTATTGTAAATAGGAGGTGAATCCACTTTATATCTTGTCCATTTACTTGAATCGAATGACATTTGTGCAGCTTACTTCACAAGCATAGCTGCTCCTGCTGCCAGTCGACCTCCTATAAATGATGTTGTCCGTGGACATCACCCACCATTAGCATTATCGTCATCTTCAGCGACAAACACGAATACAAGCGACAGCAACGACAACAATTGAATGTAAGTATATATATTTAAAGTGTTAGGATAGTTTCTGTTTACTAAAGTAACACTCACTTTTTCTGACATTTTGCAAACATCCATCAAACTAGAGTTAAACCATATTGCTGTTTGATTTTTTCCAGATTGCTTGAGAATATTCCCAAGGGTGACCTCCAAGAGTGCAAGAGAGTTGTCTTTTTTCTACAGGGACAAGAAAGCAAACGGGGGGAAAAGAGACAACGTTTTTTAATGCAACTTATTAAAATACTGCCTGCCTGATCGCCGATCTTCATTACTTTCTCTAGTCATTGGATTGCTTTGATGATGATGCATATCTGCTGATAGTGCAAATTAGCTGGGATTAATCATCATCAACGTCTTTGTATCAACTTTAATATTACATGAAGAATTTCATAATTTTCATTGTCGTCATTGTCATTTGAAGCGCAACTGTAACGATTTAATTGAAGAAGAAAAGGATACGGTAAAGTTCACCCACAGAGAACCAATCAAGTATAACGAACAACACACACGGGAGACAAAAGAAGCGACGGGAAAAAGAAAACTGCGCACGTAAGACTATTATCATCGTCATCGCCCCTTCATTCTTTCCAATTGTTACTGCTGTGTTGTCACAAGAAAAAAAACCAAGAGGAGCCAGACCATAAACAAAATAACAACAACAACTCAAGTGAAACGGAAAAGTAAGAACATGTCATGTTGAACGGCTTGCATGACTCAAGTGAATGCCGTGTGTGTGGAGTCAACCGACATTGACAATATCAACAGCAGTTTAAAACAAGGCTATAAAATTGTATCGACAAGCGGAGTGGCCGTCGTTAAGAGTATCAGTTAAAAAGTAGGAAAGCCTTGTTCCCTCTCTCCCTCAACAATCTGGATCAACTTGGAATCTCTGTTGGAAAGCTTGTTGGACTATAACTACTTTCTAGTACAATTGCCACCACCGTTATTGCAACGTCTCTTATTTTTTTGCTGTGCCAATTGTCACCAAAAACATTGCCTGAGTGGCATCCAGTCAGCAGCAGCGTCACGTCAACAACATCCCCGTAAAAGTCTTCTCCTGTCAGAGGACTAAAGTAAAAGTTGAAGAGACGCACACACGAAACACTAAATACGATATAGACATTAAGATAATATTGAAGCGTACACACATCTACACATAGCGTCTTCACATATAGCACATATTATTATGCATAGTAAGTAGAGAGACAATCTTTTTGCTGCTACTGCATGATTTTCAGTGCATCTGGACCATTTTCGGAAAGAGCCGTGAGAGACCGTCATGATTCAGTTGTAACAAAACTTGAGAAGCAAACCCATAACGAAATATATAGCGAGAACACTTTTATCATCATCGCCATCGTCATCATCAGTGCTCTGTCTCTCTCCCTCTCATTCACTCACTCTTGCTTACTTACCGTTACTCTCTTTCTCCTTCAGCCAGTCATCCCACAACTCAAGTCAAGAAGAGCCAGAGAGCTCTCTCCTTTTCTCTTACTGTTTTCCACAGACTTGTGATCTTCCTGTGTGTATGTGTGAGTCTTCTCTCTGCCCCAGTAAAACCATCCGTATCGGCAGTCACCAGAATCACTCTTTATCCAGGCTGCTTGTCGTAAAGTCGTCAAAAACTCCGCGAGTCCTACTTCACTACCACTCCATAGCTCCACTTGTTGTCTTTGGTGGTGGTAATGGTGGTAGTGGCGGCCGTTGTACATTCATTATTATGCCGATATGTATAATAGTAGCTTGGTAAATAATAGCATTATGTCCTGCTGTTAAATAACTTTGTTATTTTCGAGAAGAAACAGAGGAAGGACAAGGAAGGATACTAGCGGAGAAAGAGAGCGAGTCTAGAAAACTGCAGAAAACTATTGGAATACTCAGCCCTATCTAATCTCTAAGGAAAGTAGTACAAAACACTGAAATAAAACAAAACTACTACTACTACACAAAGCAAACTTGTTCAAACATAAAAGAAAACAGTAACTCTGGCAAACCAAACCACTGTGCACGCACACGTACAGCGCTGCGGAGAGAATAAGGTAGCAGTTATATTTTTGAAAGTTGGGAGAAAAGAGCAAGCCGACAAGGCCACCACGGCCTCATTCATAGCCAGTCCCTAAGAAGCAACCCAGGCGTTTTTGTATACAAAAAAATTATCATAACAACAAGACTGAAAGGAGCAGAGAGCTTAGAAGAGAAAGCAGCGACAAAAGGACTTGTTTTTCTTCTGAACACACGACAACACATCATCATCTTCCAATTTATTTATCTTCGGTGCAACATTAGCAAACGGCTATGGCCAACAGTGAAAAGGGTGAAGATTGTGTTGGCAGCAACTCCTCAGCAGCAGAAGTAATATCCTCATCATCAGAATCACCGGCAGCAGCGTCTTCCTCCTCCCCCACCATCGCATCGCCATCATCATCATCCTTCTTTTTCCAGTCAATTTCAGCTGAGCTTGACGGACAACTTCAAGCATGTCCACCTACCACCACCACCAGTGCAAATTCAACGGAATTGCTTTCCTCTTTGCCAAAATGGGAAAGTTGGTTGTGGTGGCGGTGGAGCCGCCGTCCAATAACAACATCAACAACACTTCCTTCAAGCACCACTACTCCTATCATCACTAGGCCTTCAACATGTAGGCAGCAGGAGCATCATCAACTCCATGAAAATTTTCAGCATCCTTCCCCTCACCATTATCATCAGCAGCATCATCACCGTCAAAGGCTCAACTCATTAACGATCCACTTGACAGTTGTGCTCATATTCACAACATTAGCATGTTTCCCCAGTCTGGTGGGTTCTGTGACGTCTACCTCGGGACAGGATAAAAATGAGAGCCTCGTTTGTATGAAGGGGATCTCAAATGCTTTCCCAGGAGGTAAGCGCTCTTTCTTCCTCTCTGCTTTCTCTCTAATATCAGCTTCATCATTAAACGCTTGCCATTGCTTTCAGCTTTCTATTATGCTAAATAGAATCTATGAACTACATATTAATAATATGTTATGTAGAACGCGTAAATAATACATACGACACACGCTTCCTCGATCTATGCATGCTTCATAGTAACGGCAACCACTTTTCATCCGGTAGAATGACCTCTTTTTTCTGCTGTTTTGCAACTTGTTCTACGGTTATCTCACTATATAAACCATGCAACCTATGTACTGTCCATCCTCGCATCTTTTATTTAGGCAACAACCCTTCGTCCTTTTTGTCTTTCATTTATTTTTCAAACAGAAAATGAACGCATCACAAATTCAACTACCAGCGACTAGTCTGTTAGCATATTATTTCATATTTTCATAAATTCATGAAGGTGAAACCACTGCTCCATGGTGACACCTGTCATCATGTCATCATAATTGTAAAAGTGGTACAGATATCACACAATCATATCCATTCACTTCCTGCTGCTTTATGTCTCTAGTTTCCAATTTCTCAGAAATTATTATACGGACAGGGAGAATATTATAGGGAGGTGGGAGGAATCACACAGGGAATACATAAAAATCACTTTGCCCCAAATAAGAACACACAGCTCCTGTTTAGCTGACTATACAATTTGTCTGCCCCCTTTCCAGATTTACGTTTCATATTGAAGCAGGGCTCAATATTGTTTCCTTCTCTTGTTCAAACCAATAAGTGTATTGTTACAAGAATTGAAGTGGATGAAGGAGTTGTGGTTGTTGTTAGCGGTGTTATAATGACATTGTGTTCTTTCACATAAAGTGGTAAAAGACACAATTGGCATTGTTGTTACTGTTCTTGTTAGCTCACCTTAACATCAACAAGACATTATTATAGAGTTTCAGGGTTTGTTAACATTATTATGTAAGCATTTCTTCCGGAGAAAGTCATTGTCTACACGTATTTGTACAACGTCAAGTTAATCCAAAAAACGTAACGTGTTCTTCAGTTGTATCTATTATAGTACCATAATAACAACTAAGGGGAAAGTCGCTTAGCTAAGCACTTTTGGGTACAACTGTAAAGCACGTCGGGTTTCTCTGGTAAATTGAAGTAGTGCCGGTGAAACAAGAGAGCTTTGGGTTGTTGACAGTTTGCTAAGGAAGCTGAATGAGTTTTACAAGTCAGCAGTCAGTGGAGAGGATTAACTTTGTAAAATGGCGAAGAAAATGGTACCACTACTAGCTTTGCTTTCCTTTCAAGAAAACGGCGAATAAGTCAGAGCATTGCATTCCACAACGAAATTCCCACGAAGGCAGACATACTCAAGGAGACAAGGAATTAAGAAAGCACGTTCATGTTTTGTTGTTGTTTTTCGTAATCATCGTCATCGTTACGAATGCTTCGAAAACACAACATTTTGCTCGTTTTACGTGATCATGTTGTATTCCGGATGTGTAAAGAGAAGAAAATCTCCCACTACCACCAAGACGTCATAAGAAGATGTTTTTTTTTCTTTTGTAAGATAAGGACATCTTGCTTTTTTAAACATGTTTTCTCTCTCTGTGGCATACATGCGTATAAACAAATTTTATAAAATTTGCATGAGGTAACTTATTATGTAAAGCGTACTTACTACTGCTGCTAGTACATTTCCTCTAACGGCAGGATACAGATCCCTGTTTTTAGTCCCGCTATGAAAAAAATGGTGTCACAAAAAAGCAAGCGGTACATATGATGAGGATGAAAATGATGGAAAGAGAAATTGAAGGATATTATTTTGAGAAAGAGATCAAAGGTGTTTATTTATAAATACTTATTAACTATGTATGACGTAAACGTAAATAAGTTGTTCAAAGCAGGGCTGGAAAATGGATGGAGTAGTGTACCTTTGATGACTAAAATCTTATTGCAAAATCTATCAAGGAATGTCAACATGCGCGCTAGATTTTTGATTGAGAACTGGAATTGGATCTGGAGCAAAATTTTTGCGTAATATTTTACACTTAAAGTGTCATGAGTCATGATATTACCTGCATGACTTCTAGCAATCTACACACATGTCAATCAACACTGAATTCTCCAAATTGAGTGAATCGAGTCTCGTCGTGAAAACATTTTGAAGATTATGAAAAATATTAAAACGATAGGGATACAAAAATGAAAAGAGGAAACTAACTAGGACTCACTATGGCTTCGTTTGCATACTTGACATTGTAGACAGCATACTGTTACGCAATATTCAAATCACATATTTATTTCCCACTGTGTCTCTAATAATTTGCATATTTAGATAATAAATACTACGTCGTTATTTATTCGGAACTCGGGCAAAGTGTGAACTACTGTGTAGGGATAGGTAATCGAAACTTGTACAGCTTGGAACAAAGTTCATACAAAAGTTCATATTCTTCATTGCATAACAAATTCCACTTACGCATTTACATACATACTACGCATCTATTAAATAACTGCTTTGGTTATGTAACTCTTTCAAAAATTTTATGCACATATTCATTTTACGTTTTATGCATCATCAAACCATTTCATAACAGTAACTTGTGGGTGTATGCTTATTTTTATATCTGAGCCCATATTTTGTTTAATTTTAACCCGAAAGCTTGTTGCTTTTCTCACACAACCCTTATTCCGTTTTGCACTCACCTTCTCAATCTTCGCATTGTTGTATTTAGCGTTTCTTCAATCAAACTACTTTCATGCCCACGACTCCTTCGCTTTTGTTGTTCCAACTTACTTAATCCTTCCAGCTTTTCCGTGTAAATTTTCTTGTAGCATGTGTCTAGTCTTTTCCACACGCTTCCACTTAACTTTTTATAGTTGCCTTTCCGCCGCATACCGTTACTTTTTTTACCTGCCCTTTTCTAATGGCATGCTAGACTACCTAGTATTTTATACAGTTAAACCTATACACATGGCCAGGTACACTTTATTGTATGTATGTAGTATTTGTTGGACAAACTGTTTTCATGGATGACTAGATTTTTTTACTTCTTCAGGATCAAATTGCTTTTTGGTCGAGTTCAAACTTTGTTTAACTTTTTTCTCTCCCTATCTCTCTCTCTCTTTCTGTGAGTAAAGTTTGTAGATAGTTTTTATTTTACTTGATTTGGATTTGGGAACGTATCACCACACACTCCTTACACTTTCATAACATTGTAATCCCTTTTTTGTGTTGCTTTTTTCAAAAAAAATCCTCTATCCAGTGGAAAAACGAAGGCTTTGGAAAAAAGTTTGTTGAGGATTTTTTTTTCAAACATAAATGTCAGTTGTGAAAAAAGGTGTTGCATAAAAGAAGATGGAGAAGAGAGGAAGATGCGCAAGGAAACTTTTTTCCAGTGAGAACTCTTCCTGCGAAAAGAGTGCCTACATAACTGTTTTGCCATTAATCCTAGTTCCAGTTTTGAGAGTAGATATATGGTGTCGTGTACAAATGAGCGTATCAATGACTGAATGACTACTGACTAGAGAGAAAGAGTGGCAGTCTTGATGTTTTAAATTATAAAGTATGCATATAGGTATGTATGTATATATAGTTCACACGCGTTTCTACAAAATTTAATAGTTTTTCATGCTAAGAGTCCTGTCAGCGAAAAAGATGGAAAGAACGTTAACTTTGTTGCATAAACTTTTTTTGCTACTTTACCACATATTATTATAACATAACGCTATAAGAGTATTACTTTAATCTTTCCCAAGTTTTTAGTCCGTGTGGCTGTCCATGAACAGGCACACACACACACATACACAGTCTTTCTCTCTTTCTGACTCAATATTTTTCGCATTCTTCTACTCCGTTTGCAATCGGTTGCATCACGAAATAGTTAAGTCGATAGTCAACTTCCATTGTGCTATCATAATATTTAGGTATTTAGTTGTGAGACCTTAGGCAACATGCATGTAAGTTTTTCCATGTAATAATTTAAAAGCAAATTGCAAATTAATTCAATGTATTTCGCATGTATAGCAGCTTAATAATATTTAAAATACTGTGCGCTACTTTACTACCGCGTTTTCAAGACATTTGCTCGCGCAATGTATTGTTTTAACGCATGCATTGGTTATCATCTCTAGTTGGACGTTTTATATGACTCATTTTTATGGATAAATACATAAATAATGAGTAAAAAGCTTTTTCTTCCCGTTTGCTTTTTTTGCTCGAAAAATTGTGTTTTTACAAACTTGCCATAAAAACAGATCGTGAAATGTTTTACATATTATTGCACCCATATTTTGATGCATATTTTGTAAGATTTAAAGACTCTGGAAGACTATAAAAACATATACTGCGTTAGTCTTTTCGTAGTTGGCAAAGTGACAAAGTTGTTTTCCTCCGGCGGCCGTTTTAGTGATTGGGAATAATGGGAATACAATGCATTCTCCATGTACTCCATTTACTCTGGCAGTGGTGGTGGTGGTGTGCTAGGCGACATTTCTACACAATCAGAAAATGTTGCAATATATAAATAATACATAAGAAAAAAATGTAGAAGCCCGAAGGAGAGCGAGTGGAAAAGACTCGCTTTCCTTTCTTCCTTCCGATGCACTAAACAGACTACAGTTTTTTACTGTTGACAACGCAATCGCAAGGCAGAAAAACAACGGGAGGATGGAAAGAAGGGAGAAAATTATGAAAATTTGCAAAATCATGTCTCCATTTTTGTTGCCAATCAAGTGTCAACTAAATGCAGCTCTTTATAACTTTACATGCATTATATAACATATTATGCTTCAAGATAATAGACATTTCTCTTTTCCCCAAAACCTATCCGTCGATCGTGACGGTGAATTTTTTCCGTGCTTTCCTAATGCTTTGTTCCATCTGCAACAAAATCGCATTTGGCAATATCATCAAGAATACATGGAACTAGTAGCGATAAAGGAACATTTTGTTTGGAAGATGAAGATAGAGCAGAGAACAAGAGGGAAAGGCAGTGCATCATCGCTTTCAAATATGGCTACTTACTTATAACGACTCTTGATAAAAACAGGTTTGCTTTCTCCGAGGCAAGGGAAAACGCAAAACTACATGGTTATTTTTCCTTTTGAAAGCAGCAAATAATGGAGTGAGGAAGCACGTCAGTAATGATTTCGTAATGGATATTTGGCGGGATACATACTTAAGTAGCTCTTTTTATAGAAATTTACATAAGTTATCATTTTCATCATCATCTCTAAATTTTTTATGTTGGAACCCCTTTATACATTGCACATTCAATAGCATGTAGTATTCAAGCTAAAATAGGTTCTTTTAGAAGTGTCCATTACACGACATATTTTTCACTTTGGAGTCCAAACTACACCAGACTTATTGCTAATTCCTTTTAAAATAGAGTAAAAGAATCCATTGATGTAACTGTTATGTTGTATTCACTGTTGTGGGACCCTTATTTTGGCACTCAACATGCCAGGAAAATGCATAACCGTTTTCGAGGTTTTTATATTAGGTATGTTGTTTATGAAAAAAGTTTGGTTGCGTTCGTAAGAACCAAAGTTGTCGGTAGTTCGTTTCACTTGTGACTTAACTCCTAAACTGGCAGTTATTATATTTCTACAGTAGAAATTCTACTCATCCTTACGCAATACTTTAAAAAGTTGAGTGGAGGAAAAGTTTTAATCTCAAAACATAACAACTGTAATAATGACTACTTGATTGCTTGAGAGTCATTCCTTACCGGATTGTAACTTTTCCTTTTTTGTTTATTATTTTCTCCGCTCATTTCTCCATTCTGTAAAAAAGTCAAATAATGCGTAGACTCAAGTATGTATGTATTCTGCTATAAATTTATTGCTCATTTCAATATTACGCTATATTAGTTGGCGATATACCGTAATAAGTGCATACAATATTTAAGGTTTAAGGTACGGAGGAAGCTTTGACTAATTCTGTTTTAAAAAACGGGTGTATATCAATTTCCTAGTTGCTTCTTCGTAAGCACGAGAAACCTTTTCCTGATGCTGATTGTTTTTAAGTGGCGGAACCACGTCATCGTTTTTGGACCTTCCACGGTTGTCTGTCTGACTTTTTATTTCTCTGAAAAGTTTTGATCCACCAACAAACCTAATAGAACGGTTATACAAGGCAAAACCGTATCATTCCTGAACATATGTGTGGAACTCCGTTATAACAAACACTTGCTAAATATATACCCTGTCCCTAAGGGATTCAAGCGTGCAAGAATTTCTGTAAATTTTCAGCCAATTTTTCTTAACGGTGCATTATTGTTACTTTGTATTATGTATAGCTGATAGTCTACGTTCTTTTGTTGGCAACTCAGGAATTCCAACGAAATTCTGGAACAATTGAGCTAAAAATATCTTTGCTCAATTAGGAATTTCATGACTTTTTGTTTTGTTTAGTCTGTCAGTTATTCTAAAAACTATTTTGTCTGTCTGTCTGTCTATTCTCTGAATATGACTTGTTTTGTAATCGACTTGCATGGAAGTTTGTCCTTAGCAAAGATTTCACTAGGCTAAATAGGTGAAAAAGGATTCAATGATTTTTTTAAATTCTAAAAATTCAACAATATTATTACATAATGGCATATTATGTTTGAGGTAAATTGCAATCATTAGATTTGTAAAAGTGAAGTTCAAATATTGCCTTCTGCCATTTTGATAAACTGTTTTAATAACTTAATGTTTTACATCAGAGTTTAAACTTTTTACGGTTTAAATGTAACTTCAGAAAAGAAGTAAAAATTGTACTAATTTACAGTTCAGCATTATCCTCCTCATGGCATTCTAAGTTTTTGTTAGTTATTTATAACCCGACACGTGTACACGTGTAGGCTTAAAATTCGCCAGACAAAGTAGTTAAATATTCTTTCACAACAAACTAATAGAAGTACCTGCCATTATTATTACATACCTAGATGAAATGAATGATAACATATCAGCCCTTGTAGACCTCAGGGGATTTCCTAAAGTCACCCGGAAAAGTTTTGAGACGCGTACAAATCATTCAGAAAACAACTACAAGAGTCACTTATAGTAATTTAAACATTGTTATTAATGACTTCGCGTCTGTCAGTCAGGAAGCAGTCAGTTAGCTTTTGTATTTTGTGTATGTGAAGCAAGACTCTGTCTGTAACTGTGACTTTTCCCATCTATTTTCAAATTCATTTCTTTCTCTCTTTGTGTGCTTTACTCAATAGGGTTTCCATTTTGTTTAGAAAAAAAATGTTACAACGGCTAAGTAAAAAGTTGGAACTTTATGACGTAAACGGCACCGTTACCATTACACAAAAAAGTCCTACAGCAGCAGGTATTAGGTGACTTGTACACAAATCTAAAATAATTCAATGGTCTTTCCATCTCAACTTTATTCCCATGATGATACACTACTTGCATACATTCAAGCATTAAAATTCCTTTTTTTCGCTTTCCGGAAGACCTATCTATAAAGCACATACATTATTACGTTGTATATTTGTAATTTTGGTGTACATATGCCTTGTATACTGACATTCTTATATTTATTGATTTTCCTATTATTCCGCTCTCTTGTTCATCTCGTTCCGTTCTGTAAGATCGCTTCGGTTGAAAAATCAAAGGGAGTTCCAGAAAACACGGACATCAGTCCACAAGCGTCGTTTTTGTTGAGAAGGTTACATTTTGTAAAGGCGAATAAACTCCCATTGAATGACCCCAGCTGCTGCTGCGGTATGATGTAGGCGGATTGCATCAATGTAAATTTATTTTTTCCCCAAGTTTGTGAATGACACAGTTTTCAACTGTCCCATCAGTTAATAGTAAAATGGTGTAAAATGAGATAAGCCTAGCGGCGGGTGACGATCATGTTAATAGACGTTACAGCATAATTGCTGCGTCGTCTTGTGTCTCCCCACTTGTGCTTGTACTCTCAAGTGAAATGAGCCTTCATTTTACTTATTTTATTTTTAAGCTGTGCAGGAAGTTGTCGTAATTATATCCGGTTTCACCTGAGCGAGCGACAACGTCGGTGCGCACACTTGCTTAACCGTTATGCCCCAAGGATTTCCTAGTAAGTGTGGCTTTTGTAATAATGAACCCTTGCTGATGTGTGGTCTCCCGTTTCTCTTTCTCATTACTTGGTATTCATCATTAAGAAAAGAGTAATAGTTTGGGTATGTTGCTTAGACTTGGTCTCATCGGCACTAATTTTGGTGTTTTTTTCGGTAGTTAGTTTGCAGAAGAGGTCTCTCTTAAAAACATCAATGACCTACTAACTGTCCCCCTTGTTGTGCGGTGATGAGTAAATTACTTTTTAATGCTTTATATAATTACAGTTACGATATTCGTAGATTTATTTACGAAACAAGAAAAACCTTTTAAATTATAGGATGAATACACGGATATAGATATTTATATGTCATTCTTCAAACAACAACATAATTTCCTCCAAAATATCAGTATGAACACACCAGCTAAACACACAAAGGCTTATAATGCTTTCTCTTGCCTAACTTACCACCATTTTCCTTGTGCTGGTGCGTTCCCCATATTTCTGCGTTTTTGCGGTGTTGGTGTTATTATGAGGAAAGAAAGTGGAACAAAACGCAGAGGGAAAGACGAAGAAAGTAAATACTTTGTCTTGTCCTAGTAGATATTAGACCCAGCGCCCACCATTTATTGTTTTCATTAATTTTCCGCCGATATTAGAACACTAGGCCAGAACACACCGTGAGTTATATTCACTCCACCTACTACTATCTTATTATCTCTCTTTTTCCTCCACTACCCCTTTTTGACTGACTGATGAGCCCGTGGTTTTCACTGTTTATCTCTGGCAAGGATCTTGTGTGCAGTCAGGTTTTCCTTCTTGTTGCATCTCTGAACGTCAATCAAGGGAGAGTGAAGGAAAGATATAAAAAAATTACATGTATATTCTGAGCTCTATATTTCCTTGCTCTTTTCTGAAAGAAAATCTCGTGTGCTCATTTTTAGCCATAACAGAAAATAATGGAGATGTGAAAAGTATAAAGTTTTTCTATACCCTACAGTATTCCTTCTTATTATTAAAGAAGAATGCCTTCTTCTGCTGCAACATGCCTTGTTTTTTTCTTTGTAGTCTTTCTCTCTCATCAAGTTTTCAAATGAGCTACTTTTACTATAGGAGTTCGTAGTATGTAGTTGTACGCTAGATGCTCTGTATGGAAACTATTTTGAAAAGAGAAAGTCTTCTTTTAATCAGTTACACTACTGCTCCTGCTACAAAAGAAGCAAGAGCGCGCAAGATGAAAACTAAAAGTTGTATGATGATGACGTGAATGGTGATGTTGAGAAAGATGATGATGGAATTAGAAAAGAAGAAGAAGAAAAAGCAGCTCAAGTGTAAAACGTTGCTTGAATAGAAAACAGGAAACATAGTGCAAAATTTGATAGTTTGAATCTTTTTTCTTCGTAATGAATTTCTACATATTATATAAACAAATTTAATGGGATGATGATCATATTAATGTTTAAAGGATTATATTTAAATATATACATATTCTGTACGCACTCGGTTTAGTAACCGTGAAAGATTTCAACTTAAGTAGAAAAGTACTGCTATGTTTACATAATGGCTTGAGTTAGAAAGCAAACTAGAAGAAAAAAATATAAATGCATCTCACGTTTCACAGAAACTGCATGTACGTAAGTAAAAATGCAGGAATGTGTGTAAATACCAGTTCTGCTTGCAACGAACTTATGTACATACATCAAGTTTATGCAAGCAGCCTCTGGTGGCTTTATTTTATGTTATGTGGCAGATCTATGACATCCGAGAGTTTCTTGGAAGGAAATTTTTGTCAAGACAAAAAATAACGTCATTGATAGTTGATCGTATGATAAATACATTTATAAATTCTTCTCTTAGAAGAACATTATATCACGACTGTGATAGTGACGATGATTCAGATTGGGACATGAGAAAGCATTCATTTGGAAGCTTTTTCCAGTGTGTTCCTATGTGGTTTAAAGTCAATGCTTTGGGAAACTCACTCTCTCTCTCCTTTTATTGATAATTTACACGCTCCAGTAGCGTTAGAGATGGAGTATCATCATAAAACATAAATTTTATATGTGGTTCTATTGTGACATTGTATAACTGTTATATTTGTAGACAAGCTACATAGATCAGTTTCTCATCTCCATGATGATCTTGTCGTCACTGCAATAACAATGCCGTCAAACTTGTAGTAGTAGCACAGTAATGTTCTGACAATGATGATGTGATCATCCTGAGCATGAGTGAAGAGCTGTGAAGGTGTTTTACTCAAAGTAATGCTTCATCCGAACCTAGTATGCCTCAAGCACCCATTTTCTGGAATCTGGAAACATTGTTTTGGTGATGGCGACGACAGTGATGATGATCATGATGGTGTGGATGTCGTGGTTGCCGTGGTGGTAATGATGAAAGTTGAGACAGCATCATCATCGTACCTAGTACCTATGTAGTCATCTACCTTATTCAAACCTATTGTTGTTCCTAGATAGAATAACTGACTGACAACATATCAGCACGCTCTACATATCCTTTCCATTTTTTTCCATCATTTACTTTTCCAACTTGATTGTGGCAAAGATATATAGGCATTTTGCTTTTCTATCAGGATTGGAAGTCTGCCTGAGTTATTATTTTTTCGGTCGGTATACTTTATGTAGCATATAAACAGATTTGAAAGTTTTTTTATCCGCTTTCCCATATCGCTTTTCCGCGTAACATTGATTTGCTTTTTAGCAGTAAACGGTAAAAAAATATATTCTAGAGTAACTGTATAAAGTCTTTAGCTTTTAAACTTTGTAGGATGGATTGCTTTGCTGACTGACAAGCCTCTGATCATATATGACATGATGAAGATGATAAAAAATTGTCCTAAGTAAATAACTTTGAAATTTATATTCTCTCCATTTTTTTTACCAAACAGTTACCTATCCCCGCGGAGACATTTTTCTCGAGGAGGGCGACATGCTGGAGATCTACTGCAAATTGAATCTCACCCACCCCGCTACAGAGAGTTACAACGCCAGCAGTATAGATTTCATATTCTCAAAGTCTGATATTCCTCTTGACCAAGTGGAGAAGCGTGTGCTAAATGAGACAACTGCAGTTGTCCGTGTCAAGCATATGAATGCGTCCAATCCCCTTTTGCAGTGCGTCCTGAAGAGACTCAATGGAAGCTTGATTCCCATCTGCCAAAATCAAATTGACGTGGGACGTAAGTGTAATATATATTATAGTAGCGATCAAGTTCATCATAATGTCTATGGGATTTTATACCTTGTTTTTTTTCTCCGTCCAATTTTTATTATTATTTTTTCCTCCCTCTCAATTTTCCTCATCACCACAAGCGTCCTTCCCCTCTCCTCTTTCCCGTTATTTCGTAACGCTCTCACTTTCCTTTTTTTTCTCTCTTTCTATTTTCTCTCTACCCGTAATGATGATCATTCCCACCAATTTTATTGTGTATTCTTAAGCTTGTTTCCAGTCTGGAAAATATTATGTTTATTTCGGAGAAAAGGAAAATCTCATTTTTCCCTCGATCAACAGCATCACGGTGATCATGATAATGTGATATGATAATCTAGTTGCCCTTATAAACCCCACCAGTGATTGTACCGAGAAGGAAAGAAAGGTGTGCTCGTGCACAGTAAATTTGGAGAAGGGAATACCGATACCGATAAATCAAAAAATAACATGTCTAAAAAAGATGTTCCTTCCTAACTGGAAATGTAATATGTCGAGAGCAATATGCTCTATCAATTTTACCAAACAGCCTTTTCCCCATTGTTATCATTAGAATCAATACGTTTTATTTGCTAATGGCGTTACGGAATCAAAAATACCGTTAAATTTGATCCATGTAGTCGTCAATCATTAGTGGTCTTTTTAGTTTTTAAAATAATAATTATACGATTACGTTAGTTTACCAATGTTAGGATAGCGTTACTATGAAAAATTATGTATCATCAGACAATATTATTGTAGTAGAGAACTGCACAAACAGAGAGAGAATTAGATTTCACCTTGGTTGCTCTCTCTCTTTCACAATAACAAACCACAACTGGAGTGATTTATTATTGCAAACTTTTTTGATGTGGTGAAATTTTGCAAAACAGACTATCCTTTCTTTTCGTGTTTACGTTATAATTAGTATCAATTATTATTATTATTATTTGCGTGAGCACGATAGATGTATGGATCCATACACAAAAAGGAAACAAGTGTGTCCCTAGAAGAGAGAACAAAGAAAGGAAGTAATATAATTGCTCAGTGACAACGAAAATATGGAGCATGGAAAAAGTTGTCCTCTTTTCTTCCATACGTGTCGTGTCGTGCTCCGTTATTATTACAATGATTATTAGTACTAGTATTACATCTATTGATTACCCCACTTTTCCCAAGAACACACACTACACTATGATCATCATCATGCACCACCACCACCGTCACGTATCTAACTTAGCGTGAAGGATCATCTAGCAATTTATTTGACTTGTTTGTAAACTCATTATCACCACCACCATCACCACTACACTCCTACCGCCACTCACTCTAACTTTGTGTGTTTGACTTTTTGACCTTGACAGATCCCCCATTACCAGTGGAGGACTTCCGTTGCGTTGCCAGAGAATGGAAGAGCTTGAACTGCACCTGGAAATTGCCGTGGAATCCTGTACCGACCAAGTACACCGTTTCACAAATATGGAAAAGGTGAATAGAAATAAATAAAAATGGAGAAGATTACAGGCATAACTATACCATTTCTCGTAACCATCATTTCCTTTAGAGTCTGAAAAACACACACTGAAAAAAATATAGAATCCTCTTTATGTGTATTCGTACTCATGTTTTGCAAATAGTGCTGAGGACAAAAAACACATTTCATTTTTTCTGCATGAAATAAACTTCTTGCTTTCATTCCTCTTTGTGAACAGAGAGGATGATGTTTCAGGCAAACTACATTTGCGGTCGTTGTCGTAATAACATCCATAATGTTTGAAATTAAAGGATTTGTCCTTGGGTGAAATCTGCGGGAAGGGAATGAAATAGAAAAGCATGTAAAAACCATCAGTTTGCAGCTTTGACAGAATCCTTTGTATAAATACCCGTGTGTGTGTGTGTAGGAATGTAATGTGCGGGCAATCACAAATGGAAATGTATTTTATAATGTAAGCTGCGATTAGCAGGAGCAGTTTCGATCGGATTTGAAGAATAGGTTTGCTGCTAATGATTTTGTCATGGGCAGTGCAATTAGCAGTTCGGACTAATATACATAACACATCAAATCGCCATTTCCAGTTCTCTCTTTTTCTCTCTTTTCCTCGCAAGGAATATTTAGAGTGAATTTTATAGCTGATGAGAGAAAGGGAGAGGAGAAAGGAGATGTTGAATGGGGCGATGATGATGATGATGCTGGTGAAAATAAGCTAATTGTAGAGAATGCCTGAAAAATTGCCTGAGTGGGTGACTTTGTTTTTCTCTAACACAAAGGCCAACTAGAAAATAGCTGAGAATTTATATAAATCCATTTTACGTAAGTAGTCGGCATGTATAGACATATACCTATGTTATAACTATATATAATTAATTATTTTTATTGCTACATGCATAAATTAGTCTACCGAAGCATCAAAATCCCCGTAGCACTCACGCACTCTTCTCGTGGACCATATATAAGCCAATGCAAGTAGTTACTTAATTTTACCGTTACGTCTACGTAATTACTTGGTTCAGTCAGATCGTGTTTAGCCAAGAGATGAGATTATGATAATGTATCACTTTTGCTACTGTATTATGATGTGGAAAGCAGTTTCACAGCAGGGAGCAGAACAAGTCCGGTGTATATGAACTCCCAAAAATAAATATTTTGGCTACCTAAAAATGCATATGTATCCTTTTGGTCATGCATAATGTAGTTTTGATTTGCTGCTTGTAAATAGGAAATTAGACACCTCACTACTACCGTTAAGTAGCTAATAAATAAATAAATAAATAAAAAGTAGTAGAGCGCCCGTAAAGTTCACAATCCATCATCCAAGTTTTCCAGGTTTGTTATGCGGTTTAGTGGTTTAAATAACCACGTGCACACGTGTAACATTTTTCCTTCACTCTCTCTCTCATTTCGTAAATAATTGGATACATAATAAAAATTCCTTTGGGGAACATAAATTAAATATTAGTTGTTGTATTTTTAGAAATACAATTTCCTACCGGCTATACCTTTCACGTGAAAAACTCATTTTTAATGATAAACATAATAAGTATAACTTAATATTTGCTTTCACTCAGCAAAAAAAAATAAACTCTGAGAAAGCTTTCCTATTATTTACCCGCAGCACTTGAAAATTTGCCTTGATCATCCTTGTCATCACTACTTCCACTTTCCTTTTATATTTTATTAGATTTCCTTTTCACTTGGCCACTTTGCCAAGTGACTACACAGCATTACAACAACAACAACCTGCCTATATAATTAATTTCTCACATGGACTAATCTTTTTAAGTATGATCTTTGCACACAGTATATACACACGCCACACATATAACCTGCTATACTATCTCTAATCCAACACGGAATCGGTTTAATTCTGTCTCGCTACTTATTTATTTAACTAAACAAATCTCTCATTCTAGTGTCATCATCCTCTAAATCCCCTTTCCTCTCTTTCTCTCTGTTTATCTGTGTACATAAAAAATGGTAACGGTGATGATGATAATGATTTGTTTATAAATGTTTGCATAATGCTATTAAATACATACACAATGATATTTTGCAAAAATGGCTACCAGCTATAGTTAGCTGATGGGCATCGCGAATGATGTACTCTACACTTATTTCTCACTTACTATCTGTCTGCTTTCACTTGGCGGATTTGAGAAAAAGTAGAAATGAGCAAACAAGGGAAAACATCAGTTTTGTTGAACAATGTGAGAGAAGAGTGGGAGAGCCGCAAACAAGCAAAAAAAGTGAAAGAGAGAAAGAAAAGAAAGGTTGATGATGATGATAATGTGATGGGTCTACAAAAAGGTTACATGTTCCTAATAGTTACATAGTTCATCGAAATGGGGTTATAGACATACGAGGGATTTTTTTTATAGTTGTTATGATGAAGTGTGTAATGCTTCTTGTTGTTGACTCTAAATTACAATGGATGGATTCTTGTTACTCTTCCTTTTTTTACTATTGATATAAAAAATTACATGATGTGTCGGCTGCTGCTTGAATTGCAACCTAGTCTGGTGAAGTTGTTAGGTAGTTTTTTATTTTATTTTATCATAATATCAGCATCGTCGCCCATGTTATTACATTATTATTATTATTACATATTATTGTTATGATGATTCTATATAAAATAGTTTGGCATGATGAGTGTTCATTCAACCGGAAAACTCTAGTACATGGAAACATTTGTTTGTATAATGTGCAGAATAGGAATGGTAATAATAGTAATGCTAATCGTAATAACAAAGCAGACGAGTCAAGTCTGGGAAAAATATTAGAGAGGAATGTACAGTTTGTTGTACAATGCAACGTGCATAACATCAATATTTACGGGTCATAGATGGGATGTATGTAGAAAATCGTTAGCCTTTTTCTATCAACGTTATAATTATTGGGTAATAATGATATTTATGTACATATGTACCTGAGAATAAGTGTGTGTTGACAGGGTATGTCGAATGTGCTGGCTCAGGATCAAACTGAACGTTTGACTGTTGTTGCAAGAAGGATATAGTTTTTGTATATCCATTCCGTACAAAGTAAAAGTATAGATATTAGACTGGAGTGAGAGTTAGGATGTTGGTGAAAGGGAAAGAAAGAGAAAGTAAGTAGGTATAATAGATGATGTGTCAGGAGGCGTCTCCATCCATAAACTGATTAGCTGACGTTCTTGGTATAGATCTTCCAAGGAATTATGATGATTTTCTGATGTGTTTCTCAGCCGCTATTATTTTAGAGTTGCGATTTCTTAAATAATAATCCATGTGTCTGTCTGTCTGTTTTCGGTATAGAAACCAACATATTCTTTGTCCTAATGCTACAATAACGCCAACGTCGTGCGTTTGGGATGGCAGGACAGAGCCTCATTATAGACCCAATACAAACCCTATAAACCTAAGGTTGAACGGATCAAATCCCCTCAATCCCAATGGAACTATTTGGACTTACAAGTTTACCTTAGCGACAATTGGTATGTTGATGAAAATTAATTTCAAATGATATTTATGTATTTATGGCGTTATTTGGAAAAGGGATTTTTGGCATTAGATGAATAATTATTTACTTTGATCCCTTTCAGTAATTCCCGAAAAGCCTACCTTACACTGGGTGAAACTGTCACCCAATCACTATATGCTAAACTGGACGTTTGTAAACTACGAGCACTTTCCACCCGGCTTAAATCATCGGCTTACCATTTGCTTTATGGATAACGGCGAGGAGAAATGCAATGTTACGGTAAGAATATAATTGCATATTATCATTTACATTTTCGACATTATTATTACCATCACAACTTAAGCTATTCAGGCGTATATTATGTACCTATATCACTCCAAACATGGCTATCTCAACTTGCCCCAAAACCAAAGAGAGCAAATAAATATTATAGAAACTTGAGTGTGCACCTTGTTAGCATTCCACTAGACAAATATTGAATCAAAGCAAACTTTACCAACTGACGAGGACGGGAAAAAGATTGTATAACCATTCCAGGTCTTTGTATCATTTTCATTTTTTTTATCTTAAAGCACTTTCAGCGAAAATGGTCTCTCTGGCCGTTCTTTGTGATATTGTTTGGTAACCAGGAAAATTTCAATGCACCATCAACATTTTTTAAAAAGCTTACTCAAAACTAATTACATAATATTATGTTTTTGGTCTACATATTTGTACTAAATATTCATTACTGCCTGCAGTTAAAATGTAAATGCATATAGATTTCCCACGTGGAACATTGCTTATGATAGATTTAGGCCATGAGAAACAATCCTGTCGTTTTTTTTACCGTGAATCCTAACCCTTTCCCCATCTCCCTTTCTACTTTATGATGACTTTCTTCTTATTCCAGATTTCTACACAAGCATTCCATTTTGTTTGTTACTTGTCAATAAACAAACAGGACAAGTGTTCATTCTCCTCCTTCACGTATTTATACATATTATACCAGAATGAATAGCCATTATTCAAACAAACGCCTATTGGGAGAGGAGCAAACTTCAGGGTTTCACACGCGCTTCCATTCATTGCACCTCTCTATATCTCAGTCTGGTCTACTATTTCATTTTATTGTTAGCTTTCACTTGTCACTCACTCCAGTACATTGTGAATGTAGGGAAAGGAGGCAAATACATTTAATTAATTTTTGGTGTGCATCCAAACACCATGTATCTATATACAATACAGGCCAACGTTGTTAGCCAATCGTTTTCTCCTGTCATGCCATTACCATACACCACCCAACCACCACCACTGCAGTGATTTACATAATTTACCAAAAGACAAACAAGCTTACGACACCATATTATACTTCTCAGTCTGCGTCACCCGGTGTTCTTCAAGTAGACGAAAAAATAGAAAGCTATAACCAACCAAGCATAAAATAAGACCATAAGAGAGAATATTGATTCATATCATCATCATCAACAACACGTGTGTATACTTTCTCCTTTTCTCTTTCTGTTTTCCATGTGCCTGTGTGGAATAAAATTCATAATAACGCCATCATAATGATGTGAAATATTAAATTAAGTTACAAGCCACCATCACCATTAGCGGCAGCAGGAGACTTAAAATCGAAAATGCGAGCATCTCTGATACTGTCGTCGTCGTCGTCGTTGATGATGATGATGGCTTACTAGGAACGTTACCTAATCATGAGAAAAATAGGCTGTCTCTCTTTCCATCCATTTTCCTTTTATTCTTTTGTCATTGCTCAATTGCAATTTCCGTGGTTGTAAAAAGTGAAAGCGCTCCAAAATGATGTAGACTCCCAATAGGCTTCTTTCTCTGTGGGAAAGTGGGCAGACAATAAGTGTTTCCATTTTAGAGTGGGACACAGCATCAGGAAAGGGTAAAAGTAGTTAAATGTTATAAAGAAATTCAGATGAAAAGGTGAAAGCAACTACTGGGAAAAAACTTGTTTTTGCACAATAAGTCACAACTAAATATTTACCTGTTGTAATGGTGTTTATTACTTACTGTGTTGGTGTGAGAAGGAGGAAACACTTAAACAAAAAACGAGGATGATAATGTCGCGGGGTAGGATGAGAGATGATGAATAAGTAATGTGGACAGTTTCAAATAAAAGTGGTGGTGGAGGTGGAAATGCGAAATATTTAATGATACTATTTACCTATGCTTATTTAGTAATAGATGTTAAGTTTGTCTGACTTTTTAGTTGGCTAGCTAGAAGTTATTATCGATTGTTTAATTCTAGATGTTATATAGTCTCTGAGGAAGTCAGGAAGACAATTTCATTAGCAGCTTTGGAGTTTTTAAAGCAATATTTGCAGAAAAGGAATATCTTATTACGTTACCTTCCAGTAAATTTCAATAAGAGGCTAAATATTTATATGTACACGTGTGCATGATTGATGGCAGGAATTATTATCATTTTTGGTTTTGCGGGCACGGAAAATCTTCCGGAAGATGATAAAGCTTTCCGGATTTAATTATTAGATGTCCATTGGAATTGAATTGATGAATGTTGCGGAATATAAGAGTAAAAACTATTTTTCTTGCAATACAATATTTAATCTAACTTGTTTCTTGGGCCTGATTTATGAATGCAGATGTACCAGACAAAAATGGTGAACGGGAGGATGGCCACAAATTATATAAAGAACGTTACGCTGCCGTATGCCTATAAAAACTACACAATTAAAGTGAATCTAAAAACTCCCGATTCAAACAACAGTGAAGAGTGGTGGTCTGAGCCAGATGTTACCTGGATTCTAACTGATTCCAGAGGTATTTTAAAACATGCTACTTTTGCAAGCTACTGAAGAAATACAAAAATGCTGCAAGGATACCTATTTTACAATTTGGCTTAAATAAATTTGAATATGTTTATTTGCTTGTTTGATCAGCTCCCGATTTCCCTCCGGAAGCGGATATAGCCAGTTTCGAAACAACGTTAGCTGGAGATGACCTGCGACATATACAGCTTCGCTGGAAATCCATTCCGGAGGATCTACAAAATGGTCCCAATTTCAATTACACTATCCAGGTGTACGAAAATAAAAGGTTAGTATGCCAAACAATCTTTTTCGCCAATTTTCTCACCTCCATAGCATTGTTCTCCATTCATTTCTGATTCCACGAAAATCGTTATTTAGCTTTGCTTCCAAACCTTGCTGACAGCCAAGGCAGAATTAACTTTACATTCAAATTTACTGTTTGTTCCTTTTCTCAGTGAACTTGATATTCAGCCGGACATGCTTGGGGATGGATACGCCAAGTTTATGAAAATGAAAACGAAAAGCTTGTACCATTTCTACATAACTGCGTCCAACGCCATGGGGAAGAGTCACAACGCTTCCGAGATAACAGTTCTCAGCGTTGATGGATGTAAGTGAACCGATATAAAACCAAGAAAAATTGCAGCTTCATACAATCTCTCCTTTTCTACTGAGCGTACCAATGATGAAAAACGATAAAATATTACTGCCGCCGTTACGTAGGACGACGAGACCGTCTCCATTTCCTTTTTAGGATCATGTGTACAGACACACAATCGCATTAAAAATTATCAACTATTCCCATTTATAAAAGAAATATTCAGCACATTCTCCCACACACAACCAAGCATACTTTTTTTTGCGAAAGGAGCCATTTTAAGGCTTCCCGATCTATTTCTATCTCAGATGATATTACATTATATTGTGATCTACGTTTATGCATTTTCTTGTGTGGCTTCGCCATAAATCTTCTCTGGTCTCTGCGGAGGAAGAGGAGAAAATGGAGGGGAATAGATATAACAAGACATTGTATAATGTGCCGTAGTATTATAGTCATCGTTATCATTGGTCGTCCAAGAAGAAAAGTACCAGAGTGGTATCATTTATATTGCTACTTTCAAACTGCTTTCTTCTTCTCCTTCCAACTCTAACCACTTCCTGTTGTTGTTTTCCTTTTTATTGATGCTGCTGCTTCTGATGCTGGTGGTCTGTTGTTGGCGGTGATGCTGCAGTACCTGGAGATCCACGAGTCGTCTCAATGATAGACTACAGAAATGAATCCTATGATATCTCATGGAGGAGGCCGGGTCGATACGATGGAATCGTTTCCTACACAGTCTTCCGTTGTGCCAGTAGTAAACCACACCCTGACCCATGTGAGGTATGTAAACTGACTTAAATACCAAACTATTTATCTATAAACTTATGAGCATACTTCTACATACTCTTCCAAAAAAATGTTGTGTTTCGGGACTACCCTCTATTTCTAATTTTATTTGACATTTTGGATCATCATTATTAGTTCTAGTAGTAACCATACTTTGTTTGTCGTTCGTTGTAACGATAAGAATTTCAACAATGATAAGGATCTATACTACATACTAGAACTTGAGACTGATGAACTCATATTAAATATAATGCGTCGCAAATTACACAGTTCAATGCTACACGAAAGAATGGGTGGCGAGATACATAGATGGCGAGGCGAAAGATGATGAAGGACACAATTTTAGGTGTTATATTGGATAACTGCATTAACCAGAGAGACAAAAGAGGTGTGCTAGGAGTAAATGATACCCTTCTAGATTTTCCCTTCTCCCACTGCCTTTCTCTCTACCTGGTCATAAAAGAAGTTTTGTGTGTTTTAATGGGAAAAAGTCGACATTCCAATTAACGATGGTACATACGTTGATGTCGTGGTCGTCGCAGTGCAGAAAATGGAAACGGTTGCAGACGGCTCTATAGAGAGCGTTGGTTTTTTTGCTAGTTTTTTTCTGCCTGTTTTAAGTACATACACCTTTGGAAAGGATATCGCATGCAATGACATGTTTTGATGATAGGGATGCCGCCACGCGAAAACATATTATGTGCACTAAACACGCCAATATATTTCGGCAGAATTTGTGCAATTACCCTGTCACGAAAGGTGAATGAAGCTGGAAGAGGATGAATAAAGTGGAACATTTTAAATGTCAGCTTTCTCTCTCTCTCACAGTCAATACGAGAGGGAGAAAGCACAGAGGAAACTATTAAACTTGAAAAGGAAATGAAATTGAAACTTTTCCCCCTTTTGACTTTTCTGCGTCTGTCTCCTGAAGTTTTCAATTTACCAAATAGACATGATGATTTTTTTTGTAGATTTCCAATGAAAATTGAAAAAAAGCAAACAGAAACTGTCTCAGTTTTTTTGATATTGTGTGCAAACAAGCATACTTGTTACAAATCCATGTGTGTTTACTTCTAGTCCAGTCTGTACACTTGTCAATGGATAAAAATAGAAAAAGGATAATAATATTTGAATCATTTCAAATCTCAAACTGGGAAAGTAAAATTGTTTTTGTGAGACGGACCAGAATAATGTCAAGATGTACTCTAAATTTTCATAGAATTATAATCGTTTGCTATAAATTGACAGAATGATTTCGACAGACGCGTGGAGAAAGTAGAAAAGCACCTGCATGCCATATTGTCAAAAAAATTGTTGTATTTTTAGACCACCCGACGACGTAGTAATAACCTGAGCCTTTTACAGTTCTTTTTTTCATGGACCAACTTTCCTTTTTAACATTTCTCGGGATTACAATATTTTAGTATAATATTTTTTTTGTGCTGATGGGATTTACTTTCTTTTCTAGGGACGCTTGGAGTGGGACCGTGTGGAGGCGACAAAATTTGAAACAATGCATAAATTTTACAATAAGCTTTCCCTGAAAGGTAATCATCAATTTTACCAGTTTGCAGTCTCTGCAAACACGAACAAGTACGGGAGTGGGATGGTGTGGGCAGGCTGTACATCAAGTCCTGGAATAGGTAACTAAATACCCGAAACAAGAGAGTAAATATCCTTTACTTTTGTTTCCAACTGACTTTAAGTTTGAAACCATATACGTTACTATCGCTGCTGCTGGTATTACTACTGGAAAAAGGGATTTTATTTCAAAGGACATTTAAATCTGACCGTAAAGTAATAATAGACGAGGAGATTATTATGATCATGCGGTTTTGTAATAATTAGCCCAGTAGTGAAAGCGCAGCAGCGGGATCATTCCGACAACAATATGTGTCTAATGAACCGATTATTTTTTTTCATTTGAATGCGTCATATAATAATAGTTCCTGGGAAGCTGAGAAGTATACATGCCGCGTACAGAAAGGAAGATGAGATTTTGATCAAATGGAGCCTGGATTGTGCTTACCGGCCGGGTGATATTGAAGGCTTTAAAATAACCTATTGTGAAGTAGAAGGGAATCAAACAGAGGATTGTAAAGGTATGCTGCTGGTTTTTGATGATGATTCATTCACCTCATCTCCTTTTTCTCATTGAAATTGAGCTTCCTTGCTGGTTTTTGATGATGATTCATTCACCTCATCTCCTTTTTCTCATTGAAATTGAGCTTTCCTTTTTGATATTATGCTTAAATACAATATATTATATCCGTCTCCTATTTTCTCTCGGGTATCTTTCCCTTGTCGTCGGTAAAATAGAAGGAAAGAAGCTCTGTATATGATATTAACAGGAGAAAGTTTTCCTTTTTTGTCTGCAGTACAATATATTATATTTTTTTTTAAATGTCTATAGAAACTATGAAAAGGAAGCTCTTCATTGCGCCATCCACTAATTCTTCTTCTTTCAATCTGATTCTTCTTTTCTTTATCGTCCCTACTAAATACTATTATTTTATTACTATTTATTTGCAGATGAGAAAAGATCCCAGGCGGTTGAAAGAGAAAACAGTACAACGTACAGAATAGTTAATTTGAAACCGTACTCGTTGTACATGATCTATGTTGAAATACTAGCCGCCGCAGGACTCAGTCCGAAGAGTGACGCTATCTATGTTAACACGACTGAAGGAGGTACGTATTTATTCTTGTGCATTCTTGTGTGCTTTTTCCAATCTCTATTTAGTCTAGCATTTAAATAAACCAACATAACTTGATCCACATAAAGTTATTTCTTGTACTATATATAATACGTGCTATATATATTTTTCTGTGTATCGAAATAATAAAAAAAAATGTTTATTTTGCTTATCTACTTTTTCTTTGTTTCAAATAGCCCCCAGTCCTGCTACCGTCCTAAACGTCAGACAGATAACGAACGTGAGTGCAGTGTTGGGTATCCAATCGCCAAAACATCCAAACGGGCAGTTGAGGGAGTACACGATTTATTACAAAGCGAGTAGTGAAGATGAGGAGCACAGGAACACGCTCCGGTTTTTTAATGATACTCACATCTCTCCGGTAAGCTATTTTAATGTACTTATTTTGTATCAAAATTTATGTGTGTTAGCAGTGCAATGTAGTTACTAGTGGAGTGTCCGTGTATGCTAATTTGATACTTGGGGAAATCTGAGAATGATAGTAAAAATGAGAATGTGGAAAGCCTAATCATTGTTTATACTGGTTTGGATGACAACTAAACATATTTTATGTTTTGAATTAAAGGTCAAGTTGGAAAATCTCAGGAGTAACTCGGATTACAAAGTCTATGTTATTGCCTGCACAACAAAATGCTCTAACCGCTCAGAGCCGTTTACATTTAGGACACAAATTGGATGTAAGAGTCGATTGCTTTCTCAAATATGAATACAGTCTGTGTGTCTGTACATAAATAATATATTGCATTTTTTTCTTTGTCGTTCTACTAACATGGATGACATTTTATTTGTACGTTGTATGATCCGTGTCTGCATTTCCTGGAAACCAAATAATATGCAATGTGCAATGTTTGTTTATAGACACGAACCTAACCGCTGTACCCCAGATCTCTTGGGAGGGTGGAGACATCGACCTGGTCTGGGACTTTGAAACTGATAACGACGGTGGTGGTATTCAAAGTTTCGATATATTAATGAAAAAGAATGGAGACCCGATTGGAAACTATTCTGTGGAATATAGTCCTGGTATGTTAAAATTTGTAGTAGTAATCACTGCAAAGTTATTATTTGGAACAACTTAACAGAAAATATTCAAAAAAATCTTTGTTCTTCTCATTTAGGTACCAGTAGGTTTAGCAAGCAAATTAAACAAGAGTGTGAGCCCAGTACAAATTTTACTGCTTGTGTCAGAGCAGTAACGGTGCGAAATGGAACTTATCTTTACGGATTTTGCAGCCCGACAGCGCATTATAAATGTGGAGGTAAGAAAGTGTCTTAAATTAAGTTGACAAGTTCTAAATTTTATGCAATTTAATTAAGACTACAAAAATAATATATTTATCTACTGCTTATTTGTCCACAGGCAAAACTAGTTGGCTTGTCTATGTCATCCTTGTGGTTGTGGCATTGGTGGCCATGACTGTGTTCGGCTATTTATCCTTTAGGTAAGCAGACATAATAAACTTGGCTAATAGTCATGTCTTTAGTATAATGACCAATTTCTAAACTGGTTTATTTATATTTTACAGAGGATATAATTACTTCAGAAGAATGAAGGACGGACTTGCCATTAAGTTACCACCAGGTTTGAACTCTGAGGTAAACACTCTTTTCACTTATGTTTCTTCTTCACCTCTGTATTAGAAAATAAGCATGAAAAATAATTGTTTGGAATATTGTTTTCTGTAGTTAAATGGATTTGCCCATAAAACGCCCCCAAGAAGTAGAAGTAACGACAACGGCAAAGAAATGTATGCCTACCCTCTGCAACCCACGTCGACACAATTAGACGAATCGAAAGATTTCCTTTCGTCCTCAGACCTTAATCAAGGAGAGGTGAGTTATCCATTATTTATACCAAACTCCAATATTATTACATATATTTTTATGCTTCTTCACTCATTAAGATGATTCATCGCCTAAAAAACTTTAAACTTGTTTTTAAAACTCAAAACCTATATAACACATTATAAATGTCATGACAATTAAAAATATACCACCCACACGCACGCATATAAAATTCTATTTTGGTATTTTCTATTGCACGTTTTTAAAAAAACCAAAAAAATAGACATGCTCGTTTTCATAAAAAATAATTATAAAACGCTAAAAGAGTAGTTTTATTAAAAATAATGAATGCCGTGATTCACGTATTAAAAATATTATCTTTTCTTTTTTAATCTTTTATATATTTTTAATTATTCTTGTTACAAAATATTTTATATGTATAACTTTACCCCATTCTCTACAAATTTATATAACTGTCGGTGAGAGGATTTCTGTTGAAAACTAAATTTCCACTTTACACTGTCCAGCTAAACGCGCATAAACGCAGCGATTCTGGAGTGATCTTGTCCTCCTCCCATCCGGAGCTTAACGGATGTGCGTTCGAAAACCACTTTGTCATTTTGGACGACGACGATGATGATGTTCATGTTTGTCAGACAACTTTGTAGAGAGAGAGAGAGAGAGTCTTCCATGAAACCTTTTTCCTATAATTATGCCATAGTCACACAATAAGCTACCTTCACTTAAGGATTCTTTTATTCTGAGGACCTTATACCGTTGTAGTATTATCAACATTATTATTTTATAAGTATTACAATTAAATAAAATGCAGCAATAATTACAAGTATTAAAAGGAGAAACCCAGTGAAAAAAGTATTAATTTTTTTGTTAAAGATGTGAAGCTAAGAAAAGGCCGGTGCTTCAAAACGCAATATATTTTATTTTGCTTTAAAACAATTATTAAAAAATTATCATTTCTGAGTTGTTGTTATTGTTATTTTAAGTTATAATTTTATAAGAGAAAAAAAACACAGTATTGATATTACATGCTTTGTTTTCGAACCTGTATCGCTTCTGCTCGCTCAAAACCAAAAAAAATTTAATGAATGAACGAACAATAAAGTCATTTTTATGTTCAATCTTTATTTTTCATTTTATTTCTATGAATTAACTTTGATTTTGAAGAAAAGGCAATCAAATAATAAAAATTATATACGTGAATCACACAAGGCATTAATTTAGCATTTAAAAACACATCAGAAGAAAAAGTATATTTTAATGAATCATTTCAAGCCATGATAATAATAATGAGCAATTAACATTTTTTTGTGTGGCTATTTTGTAAATATCTGATTGTTTTGCAGGCGGAAGAGTCCCTCATCGAGAAGCCCTTACCTTACTGTCCATCCCCAACAAATCCCCTTTTGGGTGGGTTGGACTTTTCATCAATTAATAATATGGGTGGTGGTCACAATCCTTTGGAAGATGACGAGCACGACGTAAGATTAACGGAATTTACCAGCATTCATCCAGATCGCTGTTCGTCTCCCAGCACCAGTACATACAAAAAACTGGGTGTTCAAAGCAACGGGTCCGCGATTTTACTGGAACCCAAACCCGGGCCTAGTTCTCGGTCTACTCCATCACTTCACTCAGAGTCTGGTGGTGATTTATCAACGTCCTCGCCTAGTCATAATACAATAAGCCAAATTAGTAATCATCGTCCCGTCCCACCTCCCATATTACCCAATCATCCTCTTTCGCAGAGAGTAGAGTCGTCTAATAAAGGGATCAACAGGACAGTGCCTGACGTGTTGAATTCGTCCCCTTCGTCACCCAATGCAAGTCTGACGTCGTCTTCGATACTTTCCCCATCATCACAGCAGCCACCTCCCACAATTCCAGCCGCGGCAGCACCGGTTGCACCACCTCAAGCAGCACCTGCACCACCGCCAAGCACCTCGTATGTTAGATGGACAACGCTTGTTCCAGATATGAGGACTGGAGATGCCGGTGGTGTTCTTGAAAATGGTAGTCGACAAGCGCCGTATTGTCAAGTAGGAATACTTCTAGATTCTTAATAATCATAGTCCATCTACATATTATTATATAGTTAGTTTAATTATTTTTTAGCAAGTCAGGTACAACATGAAAGAATGGTTTTTAAATAATATTTATTGTATAAAAAAATCAACTTAATGTATATAATTTGTATAGCCGATTTTTACTAACGTAAAAATAATTGCGAGGAGGAGAACGACTGATTAAGAAATTGTCATGAGAATTGTATAATAGGTTACATTGATATTCATTAGGTAAACGTAGATATAAAGTTAATTATAAATAAAATGTTAATTAGTTCCGCATCTCAAACACAACGCACTATTTCAGCAGCAGATTGATCATGCATGAATCAATACTTAAAAAATGTAACGTACACAGTTGAACCAGACTACCAGACTGAATCCTTCTTCAAAAATTTAATTAGAATACTGGTCACTGTTGACCTCCGATAAGAAATAATGATTTCTAATTTGTTGAAACTATCAGCATCCGCTTCTCTCAGGCATCTTATTCACAATTATGTTTCAACTGACGCGTATTTTAAATACAATTTAATATATCGCATGAATCAGCTTACTTAAAGGAAAATGCCCAGATACAACTTTTACCATTTTTCTTTCATTTCAACTTATAAAAAAATTGTCCATTTAAAATACCATAATTATCAGTAGTACTTATTTTTAATATCCTGATTATCATATTCGTCAAGTCTGTTGTCTTAAACGTGCTAAAGTAATTAAAACTACCATTATTTTCTGAGAAAATTTTTCTCCTTTTAATCTAATGCTACTACTTAAGTGTATATTTTTATGCGCTAAGTTTCTAGATTGCATTTTAACTATAAAATGATTAATGATCCGCATTTATAATTGTAATAAGCATTTAATTTTTTTGTAGCTAGTCAATTGCCAAAATGTGCAGAATGGTCATCGATTGCGTTTATACGAAGGTTTGGCTTGGAAAATAAAAGCAGGAATTTTGTAAATATTCATATACAAAAAGTTAGTTAATTGTCGTATGGAGCGTGCCTCAACTTGTTAGAGAAGTAGAATTTTAACGTGTAATTTATTGAATGTGTCTGAAAAGTGAAACATTTCCAACACTTTCTGGGTGGCGGAATATTTTTTAGCCTCTAAAAAAAGTTAACTGTCAATGCAGCTTGGAAACGATATGTAGTTTTAGTAGAAAAATGATGGATAGGATGAACATGGTGTTCATATAGTTTAGGTAGTCGTAGTAATCGTTATTTATAGTATTTCTATTAAACTTTCATGAAATATTCTGTATTTTTATATAGAAAAACGGGTAGTACCTTAACTGGAAATGTTAATGTCTAGGGAAATTAAAAACCGTAGTTATAAATATTTAGCACTCTGAGGCAGAAACGCGGTTAGAGTTCATGCGCAAATAGAACGGAAAATATGAAATGTGTGAGCAGCAACCATGCTTTCTTGGCGTCTTTTTATTAATTATAGTAGTAGTTAATTAGATGAAATGTATGAAATATTAGTTCAATTAATGTAAATTATAATGAAGAATCTAGGTTATATGTATTTTATTGTTTTAATTTTTATGTAAGTACAATCTGCGTGCCACAGATACATAGCCAATATAATGATTATATTCTCTTGTTAATCTTATTATTGTTATATAATTATAGTTACTGTATTAAGGTGGCATGACACTCGTACCTGTTCTAACAATCAAGTTAAAAGGAAAAATAATGAATGAATTAACTAAAAATTGTTCTCAAACTGAAACTTCGTCCAGTTTGTTATAAGGAATTGATTTTAAATGAGAGAAAAATGATTAATATTTATGGAGTCTGTTGTTTTTATTTATATCTTTGATCATTGTTGTTAATTGTCATTAATAGTTACATTAGTTGAATGTACAAGAGTACTTGAGCATATTTCATTTAAAAGTTAAACTGCACAGTTTAGGAAAAAAAGTACGGCAGCCGTGACAAATTAAAAGTATTCATTTATATAGTAAATATGTACACAAATACACACACCTCGTTAGATTTGTTTTATAATTTACCATCACAAAGATAACTATAACATTTGCCCAGGTAGTTTGATTTAATTAATTTATAAGAATTAAAACTCATAAAGATAAACAATTGTATACAGCGTAAAAACGTAACAATGAAAAAAATACTCAACTTGAAACTGAAATAGTCAGCTTAATAAGAAAAAAGAAGATGGAAACATTAATTAACTCTTTCATCAGTTTTTATTATTATTATTATATTTTTGTCTCGGGAAATTAGTTAAATATGTATAAAAAATTGTTGAGAAAATTGGTAATCTACTTTTGGTCTTGTGTGCTAATTAAAAACGGCATCAATTCTTAACTGACATCATCAACAAAATTGTGCTTTCATCTCCAACTTTTCTAAAACAATGTATACTTGTTTCAGGTCTTAAAATATTTAACTAATTATTAAATATTACTACGATATTATAGCTAAAAATGTTATTTTAAAATTATTCATGATAACCTATCTTATCATCCTTATTAGTCTTAATCTCTCTGTCTGTAGATCAAATTGTGTCTTTATATACGAAATTTTTAAAGTTTGAAATTATAATTATTAAATTTCTATTGTGTTCCCATGTTTCGAGGAAAAAAGCACCTTGTCAATCTTAATTTTGTAATGATCATAATACAAATTAGTTTCTACTACTTTAAAAGGTTACATTCTTCCAAGAAGCTGTTAATTATCTTCCAAAAAATTTCTAATTAATTCTCCGGTTTTCTTCTATTTACATTTATCTTTTGTCATCTAATTATTTTAAACAGGTGTAAGTGCGCAAGTTAAATTAACTGTACATTTGTCTGTGCTGACTGTGTGCATTTATTGTACAAGATAGAGTTTCAAGAATAAATAAACAATACAGTCAACAAGCTAATTACTTATTTTAACTGTTAAATTAATGTATTTTACATCGAAAATTGCTGACAAATATAATTGTGTTTATTTTAGGCCCCCATTGCAACGTTTTAAATACCGGTTAACCACATAATGCCTGTCAAACGGAGGCAAGTATTCATCCCACTCTGAAACAAATTAATTACAATAACAATTAAGTACCAAGGACAATTAGCAGTTGAACAGTGACAAATCACAAGACAGTAAAACATTTGCTCCCACTCACCATGAACCATTTGCAGTGTTTTCTCTTCAGAACCATCCGATCCTTGTCCAAGGTCAGGTTGCTCAACTGAAGGATTGACTGAAATGCAAAACCAAAATTGAAATACTAGTCATAGTTAAAACTTGACAAAAACTTAACTGAATCTGTGTCCTCTCTAAACTCATTATAGCTACTGGCGATAATTAACTTACCATTAATGATTTCCACCCTAATTTTTCCATCCTTCCCTGGCTGGATTGCCAATTCACGCGAGTCCTTCATCTCTCCTTTCTTAATTAAAATTTTAATCCGGAGGCTCCTGTCCCTGGCGAGGTCCCACTCTCGGTTGCCGATAACCATCTTCCCATTAGTAAAGATAACGTCCATCTTAAACGCCTTCCCCCCCTCAACAACCCCTTCGTTTCCTTTCTTTACAGTATTCATTGTTGGCCGATTTTCACTTAAAATGTAATTAACTTCAGGTTTAAAAGTTTTACTCGGTTGGTTGACTGTGGACTACTGGAGTAAACAATTTACTGTTTTTTTAGCTGGAGAGTGTGCGATGGACCGCTTGAGCTGCTTTTAAATCCCTTCGTCTGATAGCAAGTCGCCCCGGACTTAAGAACCGTTACCTCAGCTATTTATGGCATCAAGCGAAACAATGCAATTTTGCAAAAATATAGCATGCATCATAATTTCACGAGAATTCAGCATCCTTTCATGAATATTGGTCGCAATGGTTATTTTTGTAGATTTGCATGATTTTGTGGGGAAGGGGATAAATTTGGGGGAAACTGGAACAATTTTCAGTTTTTTAAGTAAGCCAATATGTATGGTAAAAATATATGTATTTTTTAGGATTTCTTATTTAAAGTGGGAAATGATTGACCTTGGGGGTGTTACTAGAATGGTAACAATTAGCCATTAATTTTTACAATTGCAATTGTTAGTCAAAAGTAAAAACAGATTTAAGTTGTGAAATGGAAACCAGGGAATAACGATCAATTGTTTTATGAAAGCTTGAATGGTAAATGGGATTCTGGAAAAGTGATAAAAATTCGGATTCCAAAGAAAACGATACTCCACGACGGTTAACGACAAGCGGGGTTTTGTAACTGTTTAACAGGTCTGAGCAAATGGTTTATGAACACGTATTCCAAAAAAATAATAATTGTGCTATACACAGACAAACAATATTACAGCTTTTTAGAAGTGGATCGTGTTGTTGTTCAATAATTTTTTTAGTCAGTCGTAAATAGTTTAACAGTCCAGTTGTCAGAACAACCAAAGAGCATTCAAGCGTCTGGTTTTGGACCATTAGACTAAATACAAATTGTAACCAACAACGTAATTTATAGAGATGTTTAAAAAAATAAGGAGTAAAATCTTTCCTAATAGTGCTAGGCCTGGGAATGTGGCTCCGAAGATTACGGTTGAGTGTAGCATTTGTTGCGAGCCTCAATTTGCAGGCTCTCAGGCCCAGAGAAATGGTGAAGGACAGAAGGAATTTCCATCTGGATGGGTTGTCACCCAATGTGGCCACTTTTTTCACGAGACGTGTCTCGTGAATTGGTTCAAGCTTAATGGGTAAGTGAAAGTGATTATAGATATTTAAAGATAATTTTTTAACCTTGTTTTGTTTTTGTTTTTAGACAACGGATTTGTCAAAAATGTAGCAGCTTTGTGCCGCCACGATCTGGCATGATCCGGCTAGGTGACGAGGGCCATAAAGGTATGCAACGTGGCGGAGGTAATGAGGGAATGGGGGAGGCACCACCTGTGCCATTCGTCGACGAAAGGCCATGTTGCGGCTTCCTAGTAAAGAGGCATGACAGCCTCATGTAAGAGACTTAAGTTTTCTTTTATTAATTTTAAGAATTCAAATTCAATTCAAACCTTGTATGTAACCTTCAAACAAATAATTACAGAAAAGAGATTTTTGATCTGCACCAGGATGTCCGTAATCTCAAAGAAAGTGTCCGAGAAAAGGACTTCATAATTGAAACACTGAATAAGGAAAGGGTTGGTCAGTTCATCAAAATTGATTACCAACAACGGTAAAAACAGTTAGTAAAAATATTTATGGTGTCTAAACACAAGCATCACTCACCTAATTCTACATATTTTGTGTCTTTTTTAGACAAATCGAAGAAGCCAACAAAGGCCGGTCTGATTCTCCAAAGTAAAGAGGATTCTATCGCTGAAAAATTATTAAAAATTGCATTAAAGTGTCTAATCTCATTTTAATAACAGGCAATAAAATTTATGAAATCATAATTAATAAAAAAAATTCAATCTTGTCATACAATATATCTTTAACATCACTTCTTCAATACCATTATTTTCTTCTTAATCTAATGCTACTACTTTTAAGTGTATATTTTTATGCGCTGAGTTTCTAGATTGCATTTTAATGATTCTCGCGTTACGAAAAGGAAGCGTTTTGAAAGTTTTTGTCTTAACTATAAAATGATTAATGATCCGCATTTATAATTGTAAAAAACATTTAATTTTTTGTAGCCATTCAATTGCCAAAATGTGCAGAATGGTCATCGATTGCGTTTATAAGAATAGATCAAAGGTTTCGCTTGGAAAAAGAAAAGCAGGAATTTTGTAAATATTTATACAAAAGTTTAGTTAATTGTCGTATGGAGTGTGCCTCAACTTGTTAGAAGTAGAATTTAGCGTGTAATTTATTGAATGTGTCTTAAAAGTGAAGTATTTCCAACACTTTCTCTGTGGTGGAAACGATATGTAGTTTAGTAGAAAATGATGGATAGGATGATTAATATTTATGGAGTCTGTTGTTTTTATTTATATCTTTGATCATTGTTGTTAATTGTCATTATTATTATAGTTACATTAGTTGAATGTACAAGAGTACTTGAGTATGTTTCATTTAAAAGTTAAACTGCACAGTTTAGGAAAAAAGTAAGGCAGCCGTGACAAATTAAAAGTATTCATTTATATAGTAAATATGTTTTCTTCTATTTACATTTATCTTTTGTCATCTAATTATTTTAAACAGGTGTAAGTGCGCAAGTTAAATTAACTGTACATTGTCTGCGCTGACTGTGTGCATTTATTGTACAAGATATAGTTTCAAGAATAAATAAAGAATACAGTCAACCAGCTAAAGTAATTTATAGTTTATTAATTTTTTACAATCAACATCATATGCCGTCTCCGGCATTTATAATTACTCATTTATCATCATTTTATCATTACTTCGCTACCGTCTCCAGAGGAGACCGTAGCCACTTGTTGAGAATGAACTTTTTGTCAAACGGAGGCAAGTACTTGTCGAATACTGAAACAAATTAATTACAACAACAATTAAGTACCAAGGACAATTAGCAGTTTAACAGTGACAAATCACAAATCAGTAAAACATTTGCTCCCACTCACCTGTAAAAATTTCTGGCGGCTTCACATCACCCGAGTTGATCATTCCGGGACCGGGACCTTCTTCTTCCTCCTCACGAGGTTCTGAAATGCAAAACAAAAATTGAAATTACTAGTCATAGTTAAAACTTGATAAAAACTTAACTGAATCTGTGTCCTCTCTAAACCCACGATAACTACTGGCGATAATTAACTTACCATCAGAAATCTTGACCTCAATTTTTGAGTCGTTCCCTCCCTCACATGTCAATTGTTGACATTCCTTGTATTCGCCCAACTTTAATGAAACTCGATCGGTCACATCTTTCTCGGCCCCAACATCACATTCCCTTCCACCTACAATTAACTTTCCTTTGCCAAATTGAATACTCATCTTAAATTTCTTTCCTCCCTCGCCAACCCCCTCGTAATCTTTCTCAGTACTCATTTCTGCCCGCTTTGTCGCTATTATCAATTAAATTAAATTTCACTGTAGTTTTAACAGACTCTGGTTGTTGATTACTAGAACTGCTGGAGTGAATAACTTTACCTTTTTTAGCTGGAGAGCTGTGCGATGGACCGCTTGAGCTGCTTTTAAATCCCTTCGTCTGACAGCAAGTCGCCCCGGACTTAAGAACCGTTACCTGAGCTATTTATGGCATCAAGCGAAACAATGCAATTTTGCAAAAAATTTAGCATGCATCATAATTTTCATGAGAATTTAGCATCCTTTCATGAATATTGGTCGCAACGGATATTTTTGTAGATTTGCATGATTTTGTGGGGAAGGGGATAAATTTGGGGGAAACTGGAACAACTTTCATTATTTTAGGTAAGCTAATAGGTATGTAGATTAAAAAAGATATATTTTTTAGGATTTCTTCTTTAAAGTGGGAAATGATTGACCTTGGGGGTGTTACTAGAACTGGTAACAATTAGCCACGGCTGCATAATCTTCCAGAGCCGGGAGCCTGGCTCGCAGAACATGAAGTGTCTGTGATATACGTAATGCATTAGTGGCAGAACATCGGGCAAAGCCGCCTATCCTGCCTATGTTAAAATCTCACAGAACCTGTGGAAGGTTCTGCAACCGTGCAATTAGCCATTAATTTTTACTATTGCAATTGTTATAGTCAAAAGTAGAAAGCAGGTTTAAGTTGTGAAATGGAAACCATGGAATAATGATCAATTGTTTTATGAAAACTTGAATGGTGAATGGAATTCTGGAAAAGTGATAAAAATTCGGATTCTAAAGAAAACGATAGTCCACGACGGTTAACGACAACCGGGTTTCGTTACTGTTTAACAGGTCTGAGCAAATGGTTTATGAACACGTATGCAAAAAATAAAATAATTGTTGCTGTACACTGACAAACAATATTACAGCTTAGTTGTCTTTAGAGAAGTGGATGGTGGTGTTGTTTAATAAAAAATATTAACGTCAGCATAGTTTACAATTCAGTGGCAAGAACAACTAAAGTGACAATTTTTAGAGATGTTTAATAAACTAAAAAATCTATGGAAGATAAGCCCAACTAATGTTGCTCGGGCTCCGGTGTCGACAATTACGGTGGAATGTGGCCGTTGTCTTCTTGAATACGCAGGCTCTCAAGTTCAGGGAAATGGTGAAGGACAGACGGAATGTACATCTGGATGGGTTGTCACCAAATGTGGCCACTTTTTTCACGAGACTTGTCTCGTGAAATGGTTTCACATTCAAGGGTAAGTGAAAGTGGTTATAAATTTTTAAAGATAATTTTTAACTTTGTTTTTTCTTTTATAAAGAGGGCAACGCGTCTGCCCAAAGTGTGGCAACTTTGTGCCACCAAAAGGGGCTATCAAATTATCTAATGGGGAGGAGGTTATGCAGGATGGCCATGGTGAAGACAATGGGTTAATGGGGGAGGCATCACCCCTCGAACAAGAAAGGCCTTGTTGCGCCTTTCTAATCGAAAAACACGATGAGCTCGTGTAAGATTTCATTTCAATTTTTCTTTTATTAATTTTAAAAATTCAAATTCGATTCAAACCTTGTTTGTAATCACAAATAATTACAGGGGGGAGACATTGAGATTGCGGCAGAGGGTCCGTAGTCTCAATGAGACTATTCGAGTAAAGGACTCGATAATTGGAGATATGGGGAAAGAAAGGGTTCGTCAACTGGTAGAAATGGATTATCAGAAACGGTAAAAAAACAGTTATTAAAAATATTTACAATGTGTACACAAGCATCACTCACCCAGTTAAACATATTTTGTGCCTTTTTTAGACAAATCGAAGAGGTCAAGGCAGCCCGGCCGGATTCTCCAAAATAAAGAGGATCTTATCACTAATTATTAAAAAGTGCATTAAAGGTATGTAATCTTATGCAATACAATCGCCTCATGTTACTAAAAGGCAAATGAAATATGATATAATAAAAATATTTTCAATCTTATGTCATAAAATACATCTTCAATACTTTGTTCAATACCATAATTTTCTTTTGTCTCTATCATAAATTGTAAATATACATTACTACCAAATCCATTTGATTCTCCCGAAGTCCTTTTAAAGTTTAAATGGGCCCTAAACCTGTGTGATGCCAAGAGATTGAGAGTCTTCAGGTCAGTACTCATAAACAACAAGCGGTAGCGAAAAATAACAACAATGGACAATAATCCAAAAGTGTAAAAATGAATCTTCCAACAATACATCATACTTTTAAGTAGATTGAAGATGATTTGCAGGAGGAGCTGCTACATGCATAGTAACCAAGAAAAGTGTGTGCATTATTATTGCACATGAACGTGCCCCTAGCATATTTATACATTTAATATAGACTTTCGTGTGCTTATAAATAAGTGTAGTAACAATGTTTAAAAAAATCTACACTTCTTCTTCTTCTTCACTTGTCGTCTTATTACAGGTACGAAGAATTGATGGAGGTGGCGGTGTTAAGGTAATAGTAGTGTGTGTGCAGTAGTAAAGTGAGCAGACAATATAAAGTTAAAGGGGTAAAAAGTAATGCATAATACAGTGTTCATTGTTCTCACGGGTAGGTAGCTACTTGCGATTCCCACGACGTCGGATTTTTTCTTGTTTTCCGTCCTTACGATAATTTCTTGACTTCATGGGAACAAAATTTTCATATCGCTCTTCTTCTTCGATGCCTCTTTCTGATGCCCCTGCTACTTGACTATAGAAGAATATTGTAGCAATAATAATAATAATAATAGCATATACACACATTTATATATACCGAGATTCTTCGTGCATATAAAACACACTCGTGTATATATAATATGTTATGTTTTATGCATAATACATACATTTTATAGCTAAAAGAGTCCGGTATATTTGTATAACTTCTCTTTTCAACTCAAAATCCCTTTTTATCACAATTTTTTTTATAAGGAGACGCATGATGATAATATATAAAGATGCGTGCTTAAATCACGACAGGTAAGTTGTAAGGCTAGTTTTAAACCTGCATTTTGATTATATTGCCAATATATGTAATGGTCAGTCATGTATAATATATACACACATGCATACACACTTATTTAACAAGCTTACCTTTAAAAAGTAATTTTAGTTAGAGTTTCATGATAACTGCCATAGATACTGGCAATTGTTGCGATGCGTGTGTGCACACTAAAGTGTAATAATAATGCTCGTTTGATAGACAGATAGATTGGTGAATGCCACTTTTATTGTAATAAGGCGTACAATTTGATGATGACGATGGAAGATGGATGAGCAGAAAATAAATAAGGAATAAACAATAATATTTAAATTTGCATGTATTCCTCCAATTGAGGTTGCAGATCAGTAGGAGTATCGTCAATCAGTCCAAAGTTTTATTATTGGGGTAAAATGCATAGCTAATTTATTTTGCTGTTTAAGTTTGCATAGAAGAAGAATATTAAAAAGTTAAAATAATGAGTACAGAGAGAGAAACAAGAAAGAAAGACTTGATTCAGTTGCCACATGGATGGATAACCTACCTACCGACCTGTTGATAATTAACATGATAAGTTTTTCTTACACAAGAGCACCATTCTTGTAAACGCTGATACACATTTTTGTACCTTGCTTGTTTACCTGTCATGCTCCATCATCGTCATGTTGGTCACTGAAAAGAAAAAAAGTAGATATGGTACATAATAGTGTATAAAAATTTGCATAGTCTTTGGATCAACTTCACTGATAACAACTCAAAACAGATAAGTTGGAAAGAATAACAATAATAATATATAAGAATCAGATAACCAGGCACTAACAATGTAAGATGATGAGGAAAGGGCTTCTCATCTCTGTTGTTGCCTAGTTTGTTCGAACTTGCTTAGGTATAAATTATTATCATTTTTTTACCATTTTCAATATTATCATATCATTGATTTCATTACCGGCATCATCGGTAGCAAGAAATGCATACAAAGTGGATACTCTGAATGAAACAATGCAAAAGTGGGAATTGCATAGAGAAATGATGTAATAACACAAATGACAACAGTTTGTCTCTATCTATTGCACCCTAGCAACGAGTTGTGTGCTATTCATTGTCATTGTGACACCAAGATAATTAAAGACTAATACCGTAGTAATATTGATACTAGTTAGTATGCATCATTTGTCTCAATAGTTTCGTATTGCGTTATTGTTACTATAACTCTCTGGCCTTTGACTTTGATTGAGTATAGGATAAAAACAAGTCAAGCACCTTCACAAAAAGGCATTGACAAATATAAAGGATGAAGATAAGTTTCGAAAGGTTAAAGTTGCCAACAACCACGTACGTACACACATGACATTAATATGTCGCAAGAAACGTATCCGCTAAAAAAAATGTATTCATCCAAAAAAAAGTAAAAGAAAACCGTTCCAAAGCTAAGTGTATACTCAAATAGCATTTTATTAATCTCCATTTAATTTTTAAAAGCCCTTTTAATTTCTGACTGAATATATTTTACCTTTTGTCATGTTTTATTTTAAGAGCATTTTTTTCATCTGTATTATTCCATTCATCAGTGTGTTTCTACCTGCCTGGTGGCCTGACTCTCGGCTCATGTTAGTATGCATTTATTTTAGCAGAAATCAACTCTGCACTAGAGTCAGTCAAAACTGCTCATTTTTTAGCTACCTGCAACGTGCCCACACAAACAGACACCATTTTCATACTTTTATTTAAAAGGCTCAAATGTCCAATACCGTGGGAAAATATATGGAATGCTCATGTTGTTATGAAATGGCTCATCATTAGTTTTATCTCTTGGAGCGATATACTTTGGCCGCGTTTTATATATACACATTATTTTTGTTTCTTGTTCAACCTCAGTCAGTTGAGTAGTCACTGAAAATCTGCCAGAAGAGGAGCACTACTGTTTCTGGTGGTAGAAGCAACAGTGGTAGCTCCTGGTAAATGGAAATTTTTGTAGTGGTTTATGATGTTTTTTTACCTGACTAACTGATATGATGCCTCAAGTGCACAAAATTAAAATATTATGTTGTACCACACAAAAAACATATCCAAGCTAACTTAAAAAAATTCAATGAAAATATATAACAACAAAGAGCAAACTTTTTTTAGCTTTTAAATGGATATTCATTTCAAACCATCAGTAGAGTAGCTATCATCATTATTATCATTATTGCTCTATGTACTTTTTATGATTCTGATTACTATTGCTATATAGTCATATAAAGTATCACCGCAATAATCAATTATTATTGAATTAATTAGAGATAGTCAAGGTTTCATTATTCCAAATTGCTCCCCTTCTCTTTCATTAAACAATGTAATACTCTTGTATACAAGCATGCATGCATGCAAGCAGAGCAAAAAGTAATAATTAAATATTAAAGATGGATGCAAGTGATTAGTTTCATCCAGTAGTAGTGAGTCCTGTCAATGCAAAAAAAAATCACGAACACAAAGTGTGCAATATGTGGAGGATTTATTGGTGGAACACCTTTTCAGGTAGCTCAAATGCGAAAATACGTCAATAACCTACTCTACTTATAAAGGTGATGGCTGGCTAAATGCAAAATTGCTTATTTCTGTTCTATTAGATATTTGATATTTTTGTCGGCTTCTTTTAATAACTCTTTTAGATGCTCTTAAAGAGATAGGAGATAAAAAAATAATAAGTACAATGTGGGGGGTGGAGTAGATATGATTGGCGGTGGATGATCAATCTTTAGTCTTACAGCTTATCTCTCTATACCCAGTTCAATAATTTTCATTCTCTCGGATTAAAATGGACATAAAACTTGTTTTTATTTTACAAAATTTTTTAAGAGAGCAAAAAAAAACGACTAATAAAAATTCTGCTGACTTATAACAAACTTTTTTCCTTATTCCTCCTTGGCATTAATGCTAACATCCAATTTGCAATAATTCATATCTTTGAAAACGCAACCGCTAATTATACAACAATTCAAATTAATTAAGTATTAATCGCCCACACTATAACAATAAGTATGTGTACTACGCAACACACTATAATACACATTTATTTACATTGAACATCATCGTTCATCATGTATGCCAAGAATGAATAAAATTTTTCCACATAAACCATTATTGCTAATTCGTCTTTTCTGAAGTAATTCCTGATCCGGAAGCTGATAAGGTTCGCGTAGGTAAGGTAAACCACCAGTTTCCAACCGAGCTACTAACTGCGCATTGTCACATCGTAATGGGCATATAGACAGATAATAATATCAGAATTTAATTACAATTTGATTCAAGTCTGCTTTACCTTCATTAATATTATTCTCATTCCTCACAACTCGTTTAATTATAATCTCTCAAGTAACTACGCATGTATTACTACAAGTTGAATCATCCACAGAGAAAACGGCATGTCCACCAACGACCACTAAAACTAGCATAATATTTTTATGTTGGAATGTTGTGTTGTGATGACATTGCTCACCGGAAATTGCGCATTACCCCAAAAACAAGCATCTACCTGTCATCTTGGGCAATGCAATGAAGTTTGCATACACAACAGGAAGACATTCCATCAGGGAAACGGGTGTAAATGTTCAGCCTTAAAATTTACTGTCTTTAAATCTACTTGGAAAGCTTAGTTTACCTGCCACCATGCCAAGTCGTTACTTTTTACATGTGAAAACAATAGAAATACCATGCCAATGTCTATGAAGCATGTTCATTGGACCGTTTCCAGCTTTTACTGAACCCAGGTTAATTGATACGACTGGATCAAGACTTGAAATAAGAGAGTGATTTTTTTCATATTTTTCGATGACATACATAATGTTACAATGCTCAAAATCTTATGCAAATCTATAATAAATTATTATTATAATGAATTACACAAGTTTGCCACCTACATTTATTACATAACACAATAATATTATAATGAGCTAATAATTTCCAAAGTGCACATTCAAACACGTTCAATCTTTTATTTTTATTACATATACTAATTCGATTCTTCTTCAGATAAGCTATTTTTTTATTCAATGACATCATTCCAATTTCTGCATCTGCTGTCACTACTCACAAAGTAAACAAACAATTTTTCAATTTAAAGTCACATTCAATGTTTATAGCTTCTCTATATATTATTGGCATTGATTAATAATCTACTGTCTCCGTCTGACATGTTTTTTGCACAATAAAAAAAATGGAATGCATATAAAAAAATGAAAGATTGGATTAAGATTGGACTAAAAGCATACACCTATTTAACCTGCAATTGTTGTGAATGGTTTAATATTTATTGCTAGAACGAGACTTACATCTTTAGTTAGTTAGTTAGAGAGAGAGAGGGAGAGAGTGACATAACAATTCAAATGGCATTTTATTAGTCTTCATGTCGCCCTCCTTTTTTGCTGAAAAAACATAATATATTGTTTTGTTGTTGTTTTCTTGCGGCTACTCTGATGATTGTTGTTTATCAATAGTGGATTATATCAGTAAAGAACTAATCATATCAACAACAATGAAACTAAAAGAAATGTGCAAGATAATACCATTAGCCGCCATCACAGTTATAGCATCATCATTGAGGCAGTGATGATGATTATTTTTATATATATAGCGATATTATTACTGCATATTTCTTCTTGCGATATAAAGTCAACCTACCTAAGTTTATATTTTTCAGTTTTACAATCGAAAATTTGTATCAGCATCAAATAGCGTTCACCTTAAAGTAGTCAATTGTTTTGCAAATTGTAATTATAGCCAGTAATACAACAACAACAACAATTGATAATGACGTTTGAAACAAAAAAAACATTGTGTTAAATGTAAATAAAATGAATATAACGCAATGAATGAGCTGAATACTTTACACAAAAATATATGATATAAAAATATAACAATAAAATGGCGTCTCCCCTCATATATAAAACCCAATTCAAACGACAATTCCTTTCTTGTTCAGAAAATTGCCCCTGTTTTTAATAAACGAAGAGCCAATAATTTTTTTTGCCTCACGTAATAAATATTATATAAGAATATAAGATAAGAAAAAAAATAATTAATTTTTTTTATATCTGTTATTAGCTCCCCTCACCCCTTTGCACTCTGTCTTTAAAAAAATAATATTCAAGTTATTAAGTGTTATGACAATTAATGTTGCAGTCGCGTACCTACTTTTTCTGCGTTGATGACGTATTGTTTCTATTCAAAGGCTTTGCAATAATGAAAGCAACATAAAAACCACGTGAAGTGGGCATGATACTCGCTGGCAATGTAGTTTACTTGGTTTCTTTCAAAATAATAATAATAATAATGATGATGGCATGGTGATGATGACGACGAGTTACCAGGCCGACCACCACAACAAGCACCTTTTTCGTTCTAATTAAAAGTGTAATGACAAGTTAAAAACAAGATTTATACTTGGCAATTAACGTCAGGTTGTAGATTGTATGTATGTGTGTATGTATATGTATGAATGTAGTTTAATAATAATAGTAGCAACCGACTAGCACAAAAAAAGAGGATTTTGTGGTTGACTGGCTACCAATTTGTTGAGTAAAATAATAATAATCACCTTTTGTTTTCCTCTGTGCTCTATAAATATAATATACCTACGTTACAAGTTTAGGTATCATGAATTTCTGCAAAAAAATGGGTGCTTCTTCCCTTCGTCTTCGACGACTTTGTTCATCATTGCCATTCACTATAATCATACAACACATTATCATCATTAAACATAGGTCATTTTTTTCATGTTGGAATTGCACCTTTGCTGTTTCTGCCAGCAATAAACCTGAGTGATCAAGCACAAAAAAGTTGATTTTTTTTGTATCAAGTCGGGAGACTAATGGTTAGTCGTTGCTAATGATGTCCTATATCACTACTTGCTAAATGATTATTTCGTAATAGTAGTTCCGACCAAATTGGAAAAGAAGTGTGGGCTTTTTCGGATTAGATGTGTAGCATTTAATTGTTCTCTCCTTCCCTAGTATCCATAACGAGTACTTTCCATTTACGTCAATGCGCAGCATTTTTTTTAAATTTTAAAGAGACACAGATTAGATAACTGGTTGGTACGCTTCCACTAACGTCAACCTCATCACCTCCGTCATTCGCATGATTCTCACTGGAACAGCTTTTTTCATGTCTTTTTATATGAAAAATGGCTGTTTTTTTGGTTATCGATCCAATTTAAGATCAGCAATGCAAAAAAAAAGTGTAGAAAAAAGGTACCTAGATTTTAGCGCATGCTTTAACATCTTCCTTATTTTCTTCTTTCTATGGAAAAGTAGAGTATCTTACATACAACCAAAAAGGATGCATTTTTCCGTATTTATTTATATGAGAAAAAAAGTAGTACACTTTCATTTTATTCCATAAAAGGGTTAGTAGTCACAATGTGACTTTTTTCCCGATACACACGAGATTACGAAAAGATAATGCTGTTTTGCTGGTGCATTTTGTGGTACATGGTTTCCCATGGCTTTTTTATACCTGACCTTTCTTTTTCCCATATTATCCCACTCTGTTTCTTCTTCTCTTTTCGCTGAAAACGGGTGACGGGAATATGCATGTACAATAAAAATGCAATCATAATAACAACAAGTACCCAATTGTCGGTGTATAGTATTGTGTCTTTTTTCTTCATGTGAAAGAAATAAAAAGCACAAGTTCAGTAGCCGTGGTTCTTCTTCTGGTTTGTTTTGTTGTACATATATTTTTGCTCCCGTTTGTTGGTGGCGTCGGCGGTTGACGACGACGACGAAGGATGAGAGCAATTCATTCATGTATAATATATCTATATTCCAAATGTGGGAATATGGCACGTGCCACCCTACCCTTGGTTCTCATTCAGTGAAGAAAAAAATACATAATAGTGTAGTTCAAAGTTTATTTTTTTCGTCCTGCCTAGATGTTTTTTTCTTAGCAGGTTATTCCAAAACTTTGAACGGTTGGCTGAAAAAGCGACTGGTTTTGGAAGGCAGAAATACCAAAATCATAATATGCAATTGAATCATGTTTTTATATCCCCTGCTATAATTAATTTTTAAAGTTCAAAATCGAGTTATTTATCAAACTAGTGTCGAAATCAGTAAAGGATCGAATTTAACATATAATTGTATCTT
>JAHZMV010004621.1:0-10156 GCA_027743765.1 Coecobrya sp. COE2 | reverse complement strand
CTACTCACAGTCTTCTATAGTAAAAATAAAAATGATCATAAGGGCCTTTTATGCGCAACAGTACACATATTATCCACATAAGTACCAAGAGTCTAGGTCCTAGACAAACCCCTGTACCATATTATACAGCATATGAATAACGGTATATCATGCAAACTTTGACGCGCTTTTAACGGAATGTTTTATAAGTACAGTGTCACATACATATAGCAGTTACCATTTAATGTCCTGATTATGCGGTATGCATTGAATTAACGTAAATTTAGATGTACATTATTTACAACCTTTTTTAGCAAACCAACAAAATAATTGCAAGAAAATTACAGAATTATGTATGCCATGTTGTTACATACAGTGTTAGTTTACGTTTACCACATCATGATCAACTGTCTGTTAATACCATTTTTGCATCACTATAAAAAGAGCGAACAAATTCTTCTTTGAACCTGAAATATTCTGTACAGATAAGCTACCTGCATAAGTTGCATTCGAGCTTACATTCAAGATAAGTCTTGCACAAAATGCCAACCTCTAAGATAGATAGGTATGCCAATTGCCAATATTATTTTATTTTGTTACGGATGAAGTATGCCCAGTGCTTACGAATATCTTGGTCATTCTCCAATTGAATTTAATTACTTTGCGTTCGTGCACCTAATTTCCGTAATGAAATCTACATATAGGTATATCTTAAATCTTTCTTAAATCACAGATGGAAACAAAATGATATGATACAACTTGATAAGAAGAAACCAATGCACAATTTGTGATTTTAATGATTGTAAGTATCGAAGACTGGCAAATAACATAATATTGCATTATATGTACTTTGTGGTCTGTGTGGGACAAGGTTTAGTAGGGGCAGCCTGAGACCAGACGTTACGCAATCAACCGTCGCCGAAAATAATTATCGTATAAAACTGCCATAAAATAAAATAGTTTGATTCTGAATCGAATTATCTCATGGAAATACACAATATGCATTACTATAGATAGTTGGTAGTATGGCAGTGTGTTTTGTAATAACATAATAACTTCTGCTATAGATTAAACCAAAGTCAAACTTTATAATTGCTGCAAAACCTTGACTTGCGGTTAATTTTCAGAGTCTACGTACAAAGAACCCTGTAATACAGCCAGCAAAGGAGAAGGTCACCTACATCTTATGATGGTCTAATTGACGTAAATACCTATTGTGTATTGCTTTGCTGGTGCTAAAGTCCATGTTTGTAAAAAAAACCGGCAATTTGCCATGCCCATATAATTATTGCCAATCATGCATAAATTGTGTAAAAATCGAGTAGGAACAAGTATGCTCTGCTTCACCGTTTATTTGTTTGATGCAAGTGCTAAAATATATTATGCTCAATATTAGCTATATATGACTCAAATTATACGGCATACAGCCGCACAGTTATATGTAATTGGTTTCATTTTGCTGATCCTTCTGGAACCTACAATTTCATCTAGAATCTAGATGCGCCTTGCTAAAATTATGACAGCACATGTGAACACCATGAACTTGCAATGTCAGCATATTTATACGGTTAATAGCAATATCCATACTAACTTGGAAAATTGGAACTAGAATTTACGGGTTATCTTTACAACGATAGGAATTCTAAAAAATAAATTTTTGAAGATTATGTTTACTGCACGTTTTGTTCTTTTTATGGGTTGAACAAATAATACTCAGTTCAACTTAAAGTTCATATAGTCTGAAATTAAGACTCTGAATTTCTATCTATCGATTACTACGATTTTACCTGTCAATCTAATCGCAAATAAATTTCCGCTGTTTTGTTACATTAGTATTTGGAGTTTTTATGACGGCAAACCTATTATCATTTCAATTGGAAGAAGAAATATCACTTCGTAATTAAAATTAAAGATGATTAATTCTTTCTTTATTATTACTCATGAAATATTATTTTGTTCATAATTATTTAGTATGCAAGATATAATTTACTCTATATTTATAGTTATTATATACCCACATCATACAAATAAATTCATTGTGATAGAATCGTAACTTACGATTCGTAAGCCAACGAACGGTGAACATGTGTATTAATATTATCGATACGAATGACATATTTAAATACGAGAGCATAAGACCTACTACTCAGAAGTCGAGCTTTATTTCAATTTATGTAATAAGGAGTTTCAAATATACTTTATAACACGCTTGGAAGTAATTAAATATATCGCGTGAATGACCAACGACAAAAGTTTTCGGGCTCGGCTATTGCCCTTTCGTACTTGCTGAAATAGCCTAAAATAAAGTCAATGTTCTTCTTCTGTATTTCTGTGAAAAGTGATTTCACTCCTTCCCCGTGCATTTTGACAATTTTATTGTTTTATTTCAATCACAAGCCGAATATTGCCGACATGCTTATATATTGCTAAGCGGTGGTAGTCACACTGAGAACAAAGACATTATACTCCATATTTTCCATTTCCAATGTAATCCTAGGTGCGTTACTGCAAAGCAATGTGTACAGTGTACGCATGTTGTAAGCTGTTGCAAATGGGATAATGTTAAAATAAATTAAAACAATAAAGGTGAGTAACCAGATAAATCACAGCAATATATGGCTTGAATAAAACCGAGAGTTTGAGGCTTCATTTTTAAATATTCTGGCACAAAATGGTTACTTAAACCATTTCGCTAAAAATAGAAACTGAATAAAATTGGATTAATTTGCATTATGTATTAGATTACTAAATATTTGGGGGGAAGAATTAAAGTAGAGCAGGAGCGGTTTTTGGGGGTCAATTTCGGCCAGCCCAAACAATATTATATGCATTGCATATTCCAGTATTTGTACTACCCAGTAATTAAAACAACTCCTGTTTCAGTTTCCTTTGCCAAATAGGTACATACAAATACTGAGTTTAGTTGACGTTCAGTGATCGGGTCATAGATATACTCATTGCTAAACGTTTTCCAATTCTAAATACTTTCCATTCAGTATAATAAGCAGTACAAAGAGAAATTTTAATGTGTTGAAAAGCTGAATCATCTCTAATATTATTTAAATATGGATCTTTACGTAATAGGTAAAGTAACTTCTTGACTACGTACTTATGTAGTAGCGTGTAAGCATTTGTGAATGAGTCAATAAACGTATAGTAAATACGTACGTAGTATGAATGTATTTACCACGACGTAATCTCTGACAGAACAAATTCCATGAAAAGTTCTTGCATCACAGTTCTCACATAATTTACTATTTTCGTGGTGTGGCGGATATTATCGTGGACCAAAAACCTTGATAAGATGTGTTCATGCACTTGTTCCTAGCACACTCATCGACTCATTTCATCAACCAAAATTGCATTATTGGAATTTGGCACTACTTGATAACGATTAATATGAGGAAACCAGGATGCAGATAAGCATTTTTATTTGTAAACACAATACAATGAGCACTACGATATTGGTATTGGACACAAATGTACCGCAAAAGTAATTAGCGTGTACTATTATTAGTTTTCCATGATTCATGTCATGATACATTCAAACACGAACTATGATTTCCTTACTCACAAATTATATTTTATTTTATTTACGCAGCCTATTTAGAATTTATTATATTTTCACATGTTTTACTTTCTATTTTAGCGTATTACCAAGGATATAGAAATGTATGCGTATTACTACGTTGTTGTTGTAGAATGTCTATAATATACTGTTCGTGGTGGCTATTTAATTTGCAAAACTATGAGCCAAGCTGTGTGGTTTAATATGGAGGGCATCTGTAAGTAATGATTAAAATAGGGATGGAGAAAAATGCAATTAAAATTCCCGTTTATTACGGACATGTGTTATGTTCCAATTTGGAACTTCCAAATGCATATTATCCGGTTTATCTGAACTACAGTCTTCTTCACTCATATAAATTAATAGCTTAGCTAGTACTACATTAATATCCACTATACAGTAAACATACACAACTAAACTTACAAGGTGAATGCATAATATTTCGTTAATAAAAAGTTGCCAAAAACTTGAATTACCCAAGTCTACAAGGAAAAAACATTTAGGAACGGTCATAATGACTTAAGTAATTACACGTTTTATGACAATCACAGTGGCTCCATCATAAAAACAATTATTTGATCCAATCCAACGGCACCGTACTGGTCGAAAACACAGACGTTCTTCCCAATATAAAGATCACTTTCCTTATTGCAGCTCTGTTCTCTCATCATATCAAATCAAGAGATATAATAGCCCAAGAATGATTGGCATCTGTTTCCAATATGTGTAGTTTAGGACAAAGGACTAATACAACCCTGAATATAGTCTGCTTGTAGAACAATGACTTTGTCGATTCAAACTATAACAAAATATGCAGAGATTTGCAACAAAAAAGTTTTATATGAGCGGAGCTGTATCATTTACATTTATTGCTGATTGCGAAAATCTCGTCTCATAATAATTATAGCATAGCCTATTATTGGCATCTTTTGCAGACACTCGTCATCGGTTTTTTTGTCTCTATCCCACTCTCAACTCTCTCAAGTTCCTTTCCTATTCTTCCACGAGGATGATATCAGAGAGAAGTGAAGTGAATGGCTTGACATTGGTGCGCCAGTTATTGGCAAATCCCACTCTCCCGTTTTCTCATGGTTGCACACAGTATGTGAAGTTAATTAGGCTGTATCCACAATAAAAAAATTGCCATATGCATGAATATTTTTTTTACATCCTTTCATCTTATCTTTTTAATGCAAATGCGCCGACGACGGCACCAATGTCATCATAAATGCAGAAAATGTGACTGACATGAGAAAGCATGAGCAAACATTCGTTTAAGCATTAGACATACATACTTCCGAAATGCTTCACGCTAAAAAAATAATTTTAAGTTTTAGTGGTAGTTGTTCAAAGTCTTCTTTTTTACATACTCATTAAGAAGATCTATCTGCGGTCTATCTATAGATTTTTCTACTGTGTATTTCTTGGCACTTTACTAATTTTTTTTTACTTTCTAGTGCGCATAATACAACATTATATCTTGCACCTGTGAACTTATAAGCACGTTCCAGAATAGGTTGCACTGCATGATTTCACGCTCGCTGGCTGCATCATCTTTCCATCAAGCCAAAGCTATAATCGTCATTCATTTGCTTTTCTACTGCAGAAACATCATTTTTGTCTTGTTCACCAATATCAGTGTCTCATTCTTCTCTGATTTGTGCAACAAGCTAGACTTGTGCTAACTGTGCATCACGCTTTAGTCATTCAAACAGGATCTTTACAAGGCTACATGCAATTTAATATTAATATGTACTATATACAAAATATTATTTCAGAATCTATAAAATTGCTCATGAATTGAATGTTTGAACACAATATATAATCAAAGTGAAAAGTGATAGATGTCAAATTATTTATTCCATGTTAAGCTCATGTAAGCTAGCACACACGTATATTGTGTACTTTTGTGATTAAATATTGCAGGTATTATAAGAATATAGACTTTCTACATTATTTCCCGAAAATGGGAAGAATTTTCGTCTGGAGAAACACGTGCCAAAGACATTTTAGCTATAAAACAGTACCTAATTAACTAGCTGTGAACTCGTGGACTTGTTTCATGCAATTTTTTATGTAAGCACGACTGTTCTCCAAAAATCGTGACCAGAGCGGTGCGGTGCTTTATAAAGAGTAAAGACATTACAATAAAGGTAATAGCACGTTCCTTTCTTGGAAAACTATGAAAATTGCTTAAAAGCTACCACAGAAGCAGACTCTCTTGTGCAACTTTTATGTACTATGTTAGTGTGAACTGTGAAGTGTACCACGTATATCTTGTGCAAAAAGAAGCTCAACAAAGAGTAGGTACACGGCCAAAGTGAGACAATATTATTTTAGTCTGATGCTATGCAAAAGTCTCCCGGATTTCCCGTGTAAATAGTGAAAATCGATCGAGAAAACACGAGCGCTGTCAAAACAAAAGCCCACACACGTACAGAGTACGTCGCACAACAGTTCGCAGTGGAAACACGGTTACAAGTGTTTTCTCACACACGAAACCAAAGTGCACGTTTTACACTTTGAAAGATAACTTTACCACATAAGTACCACTTTTTGACCTTGGAAGGGAAAGCAGCAAGTGTCTCAAAAAGTCTCAATAGACAAAATATTACAGGCCTACAAATATTAGCGCGAGACTGACAAACTGCGATAATCAAAATCGTTAAATTGATACAGGGATTTATTAATTTTTCGAGCTGGAGAAAAGTACGAGAATTTCACGTTTGGCTTCTCAGTTGCCTCTGCTGAGACGAAAGGGGAGACTGGGCTTATCTTCACCTGAACAAAGTCAGGTTCCTTTCCCACATACACATCTTTTCCTACTTGAATGGCAAAATGCAACACATCAGGACTGCTCATGGGGCAGGACGTGCCAGGTCACTGCTGGCTCCCACCATTTTGCTTTTTTGCACTGGCTGGATCCTTAATTTTGCAGGACATGTTGGTGGAGCACCTGTGATAGAACGTGGTGGCGGTGGTGCTGATGATAACAGCAATAAAAAAATTCATAATCAACCCATTGTTCCTCCTCTGGCTAAGTTTAATAATGACGATGATAATGATCATTCACACAATGACCATGACAGGGTAAGGATTTTATCGTCTGCTTTGACTGAAAATACGGATAATATTGGTGATACGGTTGAGACTGATAAGCATAATGATGAGGGTAATGGTGCACGTCCGGTAATTTTGCTCCCAGACAATATCCTTAATCTGGATGACAATCATTTGCCAAAGAACGAGTCAGAAAATCAAGTACAAGAAATTACTGGTGCCAAAAATGCCATTGTTGTGTTGGAATACCAGCCAGATCTAGTGATAAGGTGTGCAGCCAAGGGTGATTCTAAGCTAAATGTCACTTGGGAGTATGAAGGTGGAGCTTCGTCACCCCATCTTCCCCTTTATGTTGCCACAAATGGACTCACATACGGTCAAAGTTATATACATTCCAACGGCGGTGGGGATGATGATGGTGGGTTCACTGATGAATCTGGTGACGACAATCAACGTGAAGTTGAGTCATGGGTTAATTTACGGCTGCCAAAACTAAATAACGCATTCTATGGAAAATTGCGATGTCGGGCGGAGAACCAGTTTGGGAATGCTACTTGGGAAATTGAATTGATTCATAATGGTAAAGTTTACTGAAAATACTCATTGTTTCTCAATGGAATGAAATGCATAATATGCTCATGATTTTATTTACTAAATTTCAGCAAACTCCTCAATGCTAATGAAAGTGGTTCGCTGCACGCTAGCCGTTATACTTCTGGCTATTGCTATTCTTGTGGTTAAAGTAGTCTTGTGGGTAGATAGAAAACTTCTTGATAATCTGTATGCGAGGCTACCCCCACAAGACTTGGAAATTATCAATAAGTTCAAAAAAGGGCTTGCACCTCCACCGCCATCACCATGTTCCAGTATTATTGTAACTGAACGCAGAATGTCTATACTGGATGGTGCTACAAGTTGCGTTAAAGGGATTGAGATAACCATATCCGGGGAAAAGGGTGAAACCAGTAGTAGCACTGCAAGGGAAGAAGGTTATCGTCCGGTGAAGCATGAATCAAGTACTCCCGAGTTACAGAAACGGTTACTTAACGGCGGGGCATCAACCCCTTCTACATGTTCATCAGGCCATGTTATGGATGCTGTGAATAGCTGGACAAATTATGTTCCTTATGATGACAAGATGGAAACATCTAGGCAGCATTTTACCGTTGGTAAATGGGAAACATTTTAAAGCCTTTTTACCAAGTTAGTTGAAATTATTTCTACGCGTGATTTTATACTGTCGTCGTTCGTCCTAATTTTTCAGATTTCTCCAAAATGATTGAAAACGGATGTTATGGCATGGTGTATGCAGGCAAGATACGCAATGATCTCACGATGGAATGGTCTACCGTTATGGTGAAAACTGGAAAGAGGGACAGGAAAGATGACAATTGCATGCTCGAGTCTCTGTTGACAGAACTGAAAATTTTGGCCAGTCTACCCAAACTACATGACAGTATTGTGAATCTCAGAGGAGCTTATACGAAATTATTGCATAAACGTAAGTGAAAGTTTGTATTTGCAATGGGTAAAGAATATTATCAGTTTAATCATTATTATTGTCAATGCAATTTCAGGGCAAGCATTTGTTTTCATGGACTATTGTGAGCATGGAACTCTTGCCAACTTTATTGATCTCAACCGAGAAAATTTTCGTAATATCTTTATGGATTCTGCGGACGGCTCTTCTTTCCAAACCGAGCCAGCAATGTCGCCAAATTCGGAAAATGGGATTACATTCATTGCAAAGAATGCTTGTGGTTCAAGTGACAAAAAGCCCCAAAAGGAGCTACAGACAATTTCTCACAAGGAGTTGCTTGCTTGGGCCTGGCAAATTGCAGAAGGAATGAATTTCCTGCACAAAAATAGAGTGATTCACGGAAACATATCCTGTGCAAACGTCTACCTGACTTCAGCTTTTAAAGTTAAAATTGGGAATATTGGATATCCTCAGTTGGAAGACACACTGCATTGCAGTAGTGTAGACGAGATGTCAAAGAAATGGTTGTCTGTCCCTCATTACTCATACGAGCAATTTTCTAAACGATCTGACATTTGGGATTATTGGACGCGTTATCTGGGAAATGTTCTCCCTGAGGAAACAAGAATGTCCAGATAATGACATGATTGTTAACTTTATGCGAAACATTCCACAGTATGCAACGCCTGAAATGTAAGAATATGAAGATAACGCAAATTTTATAACATTTTCAAGCAAGAATAAATGTTTCAAATAAAATGTTTCATGTCTTGTGTAGATTTGATCTGATGCTGTGCTGCTGGAACGAGAATGCTACATTGTGTCCAGAATTCGATTTCTTTATGAAATCATTCAAGAAGCTGTACAAGGAAGTCATCGTGCTTACCTGTGCAAAAGACAAATATCAGCAGAATTAATTATTTATTGGAATATACCATATATACGTGAATTCACATTGTCCAAATTTAGTATATTGAAACCAGAATACAACCCACTTTATTTTAAAAGGTACATCCTGACAAATTTGCGTGGTAGCTATCAATTAATAATATTTGAGAGAACGTATTTTGGTCAAAATGACAATTTTCGTATTCTATAATTCTTGAGTATCATAGTTTACATTAAAAAAAGGTTTAGAAAAACGAACTGCGTTTAGAACAATGCAGAAAGCTCCAACTGTTGAGAATGATGTTGGAAATGTGATCTCCAAAACTTTTCCACAAAATCAAAGGAATGTCCCAGTCCTTGGTGAAAGCGGAGATTAACTTTTATTACTTTTGCACCTTTTGGATTAGCCTCCGCTGCCGCCACCAGTCGTTCTGGGTTCAGGGTTTTCGTTCGTTTATAATATTCATCCTCAGTTCCCTAATAATGACAATTTAATAAATGTAGGTACAAAAAGCATAATTTATGTTGTCAAATGATTGGAGTTTGCAATATTTCCTAAAATTACTATACCTGGTCTACGAGAATATTACGAAATGGTCCATCATATCTTTTCGCAACTTCCGTTGCGTCATATAAAATCCATAATTTCTCCTTATCCTCCGGTTCGTTCCCCAACAGGGGAGCAAAGACGTGGTCAGAACCCCATGAAATCTATAACAGTACATTAGATCTAATTAGTTTTGCTGCCAGTGATACTTCTATTTTGATACCTTGAAAGCACTTCTATTGTTGGTCATTTATTTACCGGATTGCAATTTGGAGCGAAAAGAGAAATGGACTGGAATCGATCTGGGTTTCTGAGACCTATTACTGCTGCACCACTTCCGCCCATACTGTGGAACCAGAGTGAAAGACCGTGACAAATTTCTTTAACATGTATATTCCTTTATTTATGGATTTTATACTCACTTTATCTCAATACATACCTGTGACCACATATTCCAAATTTAGGATTTACAGGAAAGTGCCTAACCACCAACTCGGGTAATTCCTTTGAAACATACGAGTACATTTGATAGTGTTTGCTCCAGGGCTCTTTTACTGAATCGATATACCAACCTGCGGACTGGCCAAGCCAACGAGAGTCTTTGTCACCAGCAACCTCCACCTCTATCATTGCC
>JAHZMV010004620.1:0-10832 GCA_027743765.1 Coecobrya sp. COE2 | reverse complement strand
AAAACAGATGACAACAATTGGCGCCAATGCTACACTTACAATCACAGTTACAATTCTGCTGTTGCTCTACCTCAAATTATTGTTAGGGTAGATTGTAATTGTAAATTTTACACTTACACTTACCCTTACAGTTACAATAAAAGCTAAAGCTCTACCTCTCTATTACTCTAAGTGTCTACCCTCAATAAAAGAATGCTAAAATTGAATACACAATTTTGTATAATATTTGTTTACTAGTAAACAGACTTGGAAAATTACATCGGGTATAATATTGAATAATTGTATTTTTGTACATTGTGCGTTTTTAGAAGTTAATAAGGTTGATAGAAATAGATACTAAAATAGATAGAGTGTTATATGCAATTTATAAAGAATCTTGAGTGAGCACTCATGGCATCATCTACCATAATGTAATGTTGGATCGTATTCATACTATTCATAGGTTATATATATACCAAGTAGGAATAGGAGCGCTGGTTGCGTTGTGTGATGCAAACTAATTCCGCTGAACATACCTTTTGTAAAAAACTGACATGTAGGTTTTTGACCCGTTTATATATTAGACTGTTTACAACGTATATAGCACCCTATAGCCTATAGCCGTGTTGTCGACTCTTGCAATAACATGGGTACCATGGGTACCTACTTGTTTTACAGATTTGTTCGTACTTCTTCAGCCTAAATGTTCTTCTCTTCTGTTTCCTAAGCACATCAAAGGAATTTAATGTTGTTTGCTAGTTATTATTGCTGTTCGTAATGCGTATATAGCTGGGGGAAAGAAAATTGAGGGTTTCTTATATCTTAATTACATAATATCATCGTTTCTGTTTTACTACGTATTAATATGTTTACTTTAATCAGTTTCTCGTTTCTTCAAACCAATTATGTTATTTTCCGGAAAGAGCGACAAACAAGTATACCCTCAAGATGAGGGATCAGCGCACTATCAGGAGCAGATATAGGTTGATTCATGAATTGAAAACTCTCCTAGAAAAGACATACACATTCGTAATGAAAGACAGACAGGCAGAAGGAAATTACTTCTTTCATGATTTACAGAGGAAAATGATTCGAATCAATGTACACTAAAACCCTGGACGTTCAGTTGTGAATTAAAAAATAACGATTTCTGTATGTAACGACGGCGTAATTAACTAAATAGGTGTCTTTCAAAGAGTTTCGTCAATCTGTCTTAAAGCTCTGAGTCAAAAGTTTTGTGATGTATGTAATGGCAGAAGATGGGAGATCATCATAATGAACACATACAATTTCCACTGCAAAATGATTTTTTATATCTGGTATTACGTTCATAATTATTTCAATATTTTACCATCGAATTTAATGAACTACAAAGTACACCTTTATATCTTGCCATTATTCGTTAACTTACATAAACTTACATATTTAGAAAACGTTATTTATATCATTTCCATTGCCTATATACAAAATGCATTAGTCCAGCCAATTATGCATTGTCTGCATGTCTGGTATACAATACAGGGAGGACTGATCGACAGCATTGTGAAATGAAATTATTTTTGCGAACTTCATAAAATAAACAGCAACAGGTACGATTTCTGTGGGATTTGAGTGTTTAGTTACCTATTTAGAAGTAATCATTTTTTTCATATTACAATAATAATGAAAGTTGCTTTTGCGAATGTTGTGGCTGTAGCTATGAATTATTGGATGTCTCTAAAAAGTTTGGGAACTTCGTATTTTTACCCATCCACCATGATCTGCAAAAATTCTGAAGATTTCTTCTAGCTACTTTGCAGCTATGATGACTCCTAACTTCGACTAGATGAGGTGGCAAACTGGCAAACGTGTCTAAAAGGAATTATGTGGAGAATGCAAAAATTCTTGTTTAAAAAATAATCTGATGTGATTTCGCCACGTTTCTATATTTTGATGGTTATCTTATTATTATATATGCTAATAATTACCAGTGCGAAAAAGCGAGTTAAAAATAATTAATCAGACTGTTCTGCTAGTGTATATGAATACTATAAACATGAATACACGCAGTCACGTAAATTACCCATGCACAGTCAAATTGTATATTTAGTCTTTCGCTGATTGAGTGATATGTGCATGACAAAGGAATTCAGGCCATCGTGTGCAAGGTTGCCACATACCATTGTCGCATATAATACCTACCAAAGGATTATTAAAAGTTACTACCATGGTGAGTGAGAGAGTGCCCTACTATACTGTAAGTTTTATTTAGTACGCGTAAGTACGTTATACAGTTTTTATAGAATGTTGTTCAGGTATGTATGTTTACTTACTCATACCAGCCGCAACCCTGCAATAAAGCATTAAATATTATTATTGCTGTTATTTTGTTCTGTGTAGCAAAGCTTGGCTAGAATGGATATGAAAGTTATAGAAAAACATTGCAGGGTACAAGTACAAAATTGACAAGTGCCTCTGAGTAAAAACGAAAAAGACTCTTTTGTCGCTTGGTGATGTGATACGCTTGTTGTGAATGTAAAACGCAATGCGAAGACCGAAACGATGTGTGTGTATGCGTTCATTCAGTCAGTGCATTGGGGTGATTAAAATCTATAGTAACGGTATTTCCTTATGAATTCTGTTCGTGACAAAGTAGTTTGTGCACTTGTATACCAGAAGTGAATATCAAGCAGCACTGCATTCTCATTGCACTGATGACGACGAGATTATGAGATGAGTGCAATTCATATTGCTTGTGCAACATTTTTTTGGTGTTTTGGTGGGTACTTGTCAAGTCACTTGACTTATGTATCTGCATAAAAAGTCAAGAAGAGTGTTTGGTCGGTTTAAAATTTAAATTTAAAATACCAGTAATTACTGTGCGTAAATACAAAATTCACATTATACACAATTCGCCTAGTAAATGTCACATGTCCCATTCTGTCAATGTTGCATTACTGTTGTCACTGCCGTATATATCATATGTCAATATTCATTTTAATATAGGCTTTTAGCAGAGAGGAGACAATAATGAATGCAGTAAAGAAGTATTTTGGTACATATTATTAGTATTCACAAAAATGTACGAATGAAAATATTAAGAAAATGAAATCATAATCATAAGCGTCATTGTAACACATACGATTTGTACTAAATATTTAATACATACACGAAAATACATCTGAACCATATATTTATTTTGATGATTTTAAAGTTAAAATACAAACATAATTCAAACTGGTCGCATATATGCCTTATAAACCAAAAGGAGGTCTGGATGACTCTTTCATTTTTTGTCACCTGTTGTTCAGTATACTGGTGCACATCGTGTGTCTGTATGCGCTCTTATTATATACCTAGTAGAAAATTTATCTATAGTAAAGCGAAGGATGGAAAATGCCTAAAGCCATTTTATGTCGAAAAATTCGTGTCGCCTGCACTCGCACTCACAGGTGGAACCTTGATGTTTTACAATTTTCATTTGTACTCGAAGGTATTATGACGTTTCTTTACAGCAACAACATTCTTTACTTGACTGTTGCCACTGTAGAGGTAGATAGGATTCATAGGATGAAGAAATTGGTGCGGCAGATAGAGATAGACTTGTTTTGAGTTTTGTGTGGTGTGTGTGTAATGTTCGAAGGAATATGATAATATAACAAAGAATGCTTTTGACTTTTCAGTTTGGACTATACTGACGTTAACGGAATTTTTCTCTCGTCTTGAGTCTTGATGTTTCGGCACAGCACAATATTGAGGATAAATATCCTCTCAATGTTGACAGTATTTTTGTTTAATGAATGGCCTGCTGTAAAGAATGGCGACACTACATTAGTACGCCTTTTGTGAAGAATAGAATAAAGATTCCGGCAATTCCCAAATGACTAATTAATAAGTGTGAGTTTGAGGAGTATATGCACTGTTACACGTAGAGTGTAAAGGCATGTAAAGTAAAGTCATTTTAACTAGATATTTAATCCTACCACGAATAGCTTTCATCCAATTCATCCTACCGCACAGGGTACAAAGATTCAAGATTTGCTGTGTAAGTAAGAATAGCTCATATATAATCATTCACCTTTTACGTCTCATTTTATGTTGCATGCTTGCGATGGTTCTATACTTATTGACTGTACGACTGGTCTATTGTCCTTCTCTTTACTGATTTTTCAAAAAAATTATATTGCGTTATCGCTTATTGCCACCTACATTGTCGTGCAGTACAGTATATTTTTCTATGGATCGACGATCAAGCAGTTTGTATGTTCATTTCCCCTCGTGACTCATTTAGTATTGCAAGCGATAAACGCGATATGGCTGTTCATACTCAATTTTTTAAGTCGTGAAGGTAGTATACCTATTTTCGGTAAGTTAGTTATTTTCCGTTTAGCGTTACGCTTCGTATTTGCGCGTTGAATATAGCGAAAGCGCTGCAAAATATGTATACTTTACGCAAATAAAACAATGAAATGCACGCCATCAACACATTATTATAAATAAAATGCCATGAATGGTGGTTAAGGATTGTATGAAAAATATATGAGCACACAGGGCTTTTCGAAAACAGTTTGAAATATAGTGTACGGATTAAATAAAGGTTGAAAAAACCTGTTGCTGCGGTCTAATGGCAGTGGCACCACAAAACATGTCAATGTTGTACCAAAACAGCCATTACTTTTATATACTTTTATAAACTTTTATGAGAATAAACAGCAAACATCGCAGCCTATATGAAGTAACTCCGGATTTGTATTCATACAGTATTTTGCAAAAATGAGAAGTTAAGTATAAAACAACGACCAGTCCGGGTGCTCGCCGTTCGTGCCTACCAAACCAATATATACTTAACAAGCAGAAAATCAGTACATCAACATCATTCACGGCATGACACAGGTTATTCTATTCATAATATTTATTCGTCCACATTTTCCATGGTATTCTATCATGAATGGAAACATAAGGGTCTCTCCCCCTCCCCTATACCCTGGTCGCTATGTTACACATTAATTGAATTGACGAAATATTCTCGAATTGTGGTCGTGGTATTAATCGACGATTTTACACAGACACAGCAAAACTTGACAACTCAAGTCAAGTCACAAGCATACAAAAGTGTCATTAATATGTCATTGCGATAAATGTGCGCTTTGCTTGATGCTTGACGTTACATTGTACGTGTACCTGAAACCGTGGAATACACAGAAGCAGCACAATAATAACTCACAATGTATTACTTACGGCATCATCAACATTACATACCACGTAATCAAATTGGTAGTCTAACTACTACTTATTCATGATATGAGTAACATTTAAAACATGCAGATTACAGGCAACGGATAAATTCAAACTGCGATGTAGAAGAGCCATTTATTTACAACAATTAATATGCATCTTACGTGGTCATTGTCATTTTACACTGTGTAGTGTATGATGGTGATGGTGCAGTTCCGTTGTTCAGACAGTAAAATGAACGGCAAGAGCCTGTTGTCTACGTTCACACTGACGTTGTTGACTTATCAACTAGGTACTATGAATACTAGTATAAGTTTGCATTTAGATTGTTCCATACCTGTACCTCTATAATATTGACTTTTTTAAACCAATGTACTGGGTCATGTGAGCGGTTAAAATTTTCTGTTCATATGGTATAGGACTTTAAAAAGTTAAAAACAAACATCAGTATGCATGTGATGATGCTTTTCGTAAACTGTCTTACCTGAATTTATACTAAAATCTAAATTCTGCAAGCACAATTGTGATCACACACAGACAACAGGGCATTGTGATCATTATCAACTGTTCTTTCTACTGCTAACGCTCGTACAAAGTTAAAAATACTAATACATAGTATCCATTTCCACATAGTATCACTCACTATTGTCGGTCTGTATTATTATGATTTTTAAAATGGTTCGGCAAAGTCCTTTTACCTTCTATTAGTGTCTACTGGTACTATTGTCTGCCGTTTTATTTGCATCTGATCTATTGAAAATCCTTTGTGTGTATAACCACATATGCAAGAATTTATTCCTGGTCCTCCATTTCGGTACTTTTTGTACTGAATTCATATGAAACGTAAAGAAAAAATTCCTCAATGATGAAAAAAGGAAAGGTTTAAGAAAGTGTGAGGAAATCAAAAAGGTAAATGAAGTAAAAAAAAAGATTCCTTTTTCATACCATATTGTGGCACATGGTTATAAAGGCTTATTACTTGTTGCAAAACTGTTCAACTTAGGATTTAAAGGGTGTAAGTGATGTGAATGCAATCAACATTCACATGCAATCTTACGATACAGGTACAACAAATATCTGGTGAGTGTAGTATGTATCAGTATCTATGTGCACGAGCTCTTTTCTTTTTGTATTAAAACTGCTTCAATACCTAGACATAAATATATGAGCAGCGACGTAGCAGTAAATTCTAATCTATTATTGAGCAACAATTGATCATGAAGAATATATGTATATGAAGATCATGATACGAAAGGTACAATTTTATGGTACAGGGGCGGCCGAGGGGGATCACCACCACCACATTATATCCACTGTTTCATGTAAACTGAGGTAGCAGGTAGTTCATTGAAGCAACATCTACCCTATACGATATTAGTGAAAGGAATGCCTGTTTTTTTCTACATTTACGAAACAGACGTGGGGATAAAAGTGTGTTGATTTATTTTTTGCATTATATTTACAGTAAAAAAAACTAGTAACTTGTTGAGTTGTATTGCTTACAATCAAAGGTAAGAAGAGAGTGATCATAACAATTGAAGATGCTTGCTATATATGCAAAAAAAACTGTGCATGCTGTTGTTTGAGTAAAATACATATGTTTCTAAACTCTAAGTTCAGCACTAGCAACTTTCAGAGTGCAACCTGTGTTCATTTTATAATTGCAAATGATAATGCATACATACGCAGACATTCTTAACACCCGATAAAAAATCTTCTTAAATCATGTTCTCTTCACTGTCCTGTTTTTCTGTTTCTGTATAGAATGGTATCATGTGAGCCTTACTACCAGACCAAACAACTTTGTTTTACTTGCAGCAAAGCAATGCCTGATTGTAGCATATCTTCTTGCTAGTTTTATATGAATGGAGTTGACTGATTCTGTTTGATGTTTGATGCTTTGCTAAGTAAACCCTTTCTTGAAATTATTTGAGGAGGATTTCTACTTGACTGTTTTAGCAGCATTCCCGTTCACTCATGAATCTGTTCACTGACTGCAGTCAGTCGCTCTAAACCAGCACTCAGTAATAATCAAAATTACTTACATTTTACTAAATCGTACTTACCTAGACGTACTAGGGAGTATACCTAATATGATGTCGTACAATATGTATTATTGAAATCCATACCACGAAACTATGAAAGTAACGTGAGGTAAGAAATGTGTGGTTGAAAAGCGTTTCCACCCTTAGTTTATGACGATGATGATGATGGCATGGTTAGTCTATGTTACAGAGAAATACTGTGGGTCCACTACACACATATTATTTAAGTTTAAAAAAAACTTTTGCTTGTCTCAGTATAGTGGTTACACTGTGTCCTCGGTGGATAATCATAATAATAATACGTGTTGGTTGGGTTGGTGTTGGTCGGTCGGTAAGTAATACTCAAGCTTAGAAAACTTCAGCAGCAGACTTGACTTCATATATAAACGAGATGAGTAATTCCTGATGTCATTATAATATAGATAGGTATATATTGCATTCAAGAGAATATTTTAAGTTTGAATATGTACATTTATATACAAGTATTTACATATTCAAACATCCATATTTTACTTGAATGAGGTACGCTCATGAGGAACCTCACGTCAGGCAGGGTTAACGTGCTCGTCTTCTCATCTGCTGATGCTGCTTGTTGCTGCAGTTTGTTCTCGAGCTCCTTTCTCTCATAGATCAGCTTTTTCTGCATACAAAAGGATGTGCCTATGTAGATATATAAAGTATGTATAGTCATGTAACAGCACTAACAGCACCACAGAACAGATAGAATGTCATGTTTTCATTCTCTTTTTGAGTGCATGCATTTGGTTTCTTTTTAGTATCTATGTTGTTTTTTTCAATCTCTTCTGTATGAAAAGCTGCTACCATCCTTCAACAGACCAAACCATATCAATTCAAATGGGAGTTTCGCCAGTTGCAATCTAGGACTGCTTGGATTGTGTCAAGTTAAAATCTTCATCTTTCCCAAGACGTTCTTTTCTTTATGTACTTTAATCGATGCAGTTCCCCCTCACTAATTTTATTGGAGCCCCTTGAAAAATGTCCAAAGTTTGGAGCAAAATCTGTTGTTGGATCCCCAACGATAATCATTGCATAAACGCTCGTACTTTGTATTCCTTTATCATATAGTTTTCAATAAGTTTAGCAAAATCAAATACATGTTTACGCTGTTACTGTAAATGTTGCTGTAAAGGTGCTTCCATTCTGGATACTTCGTTGTGTATAATTGGTGTTATCGCTGTTCTATTTTTGTGATCACTTCACGAAACAATGCAAATTTGGTAAATCGATAAGAGACAATCCCATACAATTCGTGCTATAAAAAGAATTTGTGAACCATACGTTCCATGCTTGCATATTTTAAATTTATTACAGGTGTTTTTGTGTCCACTTTATCATTCAAAATTCTTTAATTGGTGCATAAAATATAGCTAAATGGATTAAGTTGATGCTGTGCTTTCGTTATCAAATCTCCTGATTATCTGTGCCTTATGTGTTGTTATCTTCCAAATGAAGCGCTTATTTATAATTTCCTGCACCAGTTGATATTTTCCCATATAAAAATAAGTGGAAACTTGTGAAAGTGCATTCAATAAATCAATCAATCAGTGTAATCAGTTTTATATTTGAGTTTTTATACGTGTGGGAATTGTGCTACCGTGTATGCATTTCATGAGTGTACTCATTTGTTCATCTTCTAGTGGGTTGCAAAGTGTTCCCCAAGTTAAAGCTCGAATACACTTTCAGCAACATTTAATGCCTTAGAACCAATTTTCGTATCGGGGAAAATGTTCGTTTACTTCAATATTAATAAAAATCCACTTTAAGCGTTTTATTATTATTAATATTCATAAAAATCACAGATGCTGACCGGATATTAAACGTAAGTATACATATTAGGCATAAGTTCATTATATACGTGACACGACATTCCAATTTCATAACCTGAATAAAGAATGTTTGAAAAAAATAACGATCATATCTAGTTTTTATCTTCGCAATACTTTCATACTTCTTATTCTCTACACTGTTGGAGAAATTAGAGACCTAAGATATCACATGAATCACACTATCAAATGCATTTAAGCATTACAGATATTCAATAAGATTCGGAACGAACAACTGCAAATATCCAATTGTGATAGCAAACAGTGGTAACGATTCTGCGTTTGCAAATTAAACCACAAAGCTCCCAATATGGGAAATTATAGCTCTTGTCTTGTTGAAATAAGTCATAAATATGTAGTTACTTAACAATTAAGTCACCGTGAAAGCCTTCCTTTCCTTGATTTTTCTACAGGCACCATGTTACTCATGTGCGCAATTGGTGAATATGTACAATTCTTCCCTAAATCGTTTCATGTAATGGAAAGCTAGTACGTAATTTCGTTCCCGAAATTTCAGTTTCATATGCATCCGATTCTTGCGTAAAACACAAATATTGTATTCTTTTAATCAACAAACGGGTAATCTGATAGACAGTCTGGTTGATAATGAAAAAGAATGATAAACTTGACATCTGGTATAATTATGCTTTCTGCGCGTGGAGCATCTACCAGACGAGGGTCTACGTTTCAAAATAAAAGAGATCATGCATATTTTCCAGCTGGTTCAAGTTACCACTTCTCATGGGTAATACAAATACTTTTCCTTTGAATGTCTGCTGTACAAATAGTGAATATTACCAAGACCAAACTTGAGAACATTTTATTCCTACTCCGGGGTCTTAACTCCAGATCAAGTCTGAAATTGATGAATGGAATGTTCCGACGCATTTGCGGTTGGTTGCGGTTTCAGCACGGACCAACACTCTAAACAACAAATTTTAGTGAATGGTAGGGAGGGATGAAAGGGAATACGGAATGAAAAATCGCTTCCTATGGGTCTTGTCTTGTATATTATTTAGGTTTCTTATCTTCGTACCCAATATAATAGATGTAGCTTACTTTATAGAAAACAGGAGCAGTTTTATTCCAGTTAGGTGCTGGTACTCAATTTTAAAATAACCGTGTACCACCCTCTGCATGGGACAATTGTTTTCTTGAGAATTGATTGAAGCTGAAGCAAGTTTCTCCGGTACAGATTTTTTTCTTATTCCATTTAAGCCTTTTGCTTTGTGGTAAATATTTTGAATGTCAATGTCATATTGGTATACATAAATACACGTACAGTGACACGAAAGCTCCTTCATCAATCCCTTATCGGATTTCTGGTCTTATTTTAATCCAATTGAATATGCATAATAATATTTACTAGAAGTTATGAGCTATACTCAATCTATAAATCAGTTTGCAATTTTCCTCATCAAGCACGGCTTATGTACATATTTCATGTTAATTCTGTATATATAATTATGTCATTGTCGACTATGGAAGTGATTTTTACAACAAATTTTTATAATCAAAAAAATTATTATTGTGTTATTTTAATGTAATTTTGTGCATTTGTATGAAGGGAAATTGCTGTAATTCTATTGTGTTTAGTTGAGATATTACATATTCTTGAAACTTTATGAATTTAGTGATAAAGGAATATTATTGTGATTACAAGACAAATTGCAAAATGTCTACAACACGCATACATATCATACACATGCTTTAATGCAGTGAAAGGCGAGACCTTGACTGACAGCGGAAA